>JBAMBO010002669.1:0-22925 GCA_037044535.1 Lordiphosa magnipectinata | reverse complement strand
TCCGACACAGGGAGTCAAACCGAATCGTTTTTCGGTTCCGGTTCCGGTTCTAGTACCAACCGAAACTTATGTTTCAGTAAAAGGTTCTGTTTTGGGTTCTAACATTATTTCGGTATTCGGTTCCGTATTGGTACTTTGATTATTATTTCGGTATACCGGTACGTACTGTTATGAACCATTACAATTTAAAGAAATTTTTAAACTAAGACCTGACAAGGTGGATACGCAATCTAGACACACACAAGGATGTTTTCGATTTACATCAGTTTGCAATTGCATTCGTAGCTAGTTTTCATAAAATTTTTTCAAGTTTGTATTTATTACATGATTAAAATTCAATTTTTTTGTATCGGCTATTGTTTTAGCGTCCATCCGATTTTCCAGCGGAGCTTACGCTCACTTTGGTAGTTGAACCAGCAGGAAGATCTTTTGATAGCTCCTAGAATTCCGAAAACTTTGTCGACTTTTATCTTTGTTATCGATTTAAGCTCAGAAAACCTTGCTTAATGCCACTAAACTGATTTGTGAAGATACTGAACTTTTTGTATTGTCCCAACTCTTTTCATATAAATACATATCGTTCAGTTACTTTAAGACTGTCACGACTTTTGAGTTAATGATGAGTTAATTGTGTTCTATATTGTGTACAATTTCCATATTGATATAGTTTGTTCTCTGGAAATATGTTATTTCATTTTACAGGTTCATTTTCATGATCCATCAAGAGCGACGTATCTTAGTTGTCCTACAGACGATATCGTTACAGATCCTTCGGCTTACTGTTCAGGCGTTATATTTTCGAATTGGATTGAATATAAACAAAAAGATGTATTTTCCATAGAGAATACAAAATCGATTATTTTGAGATATGATAATGTTGCTGCAAGTGCGAGAAATATGGCTCGACTTCGTTTCCCATTTCAGATAAAGTGTCAGAGCTAATTTCCTCACTTAGTTGGACTTGAACAGACATGGATAAAATTCTTAAA
Organism: Lordiphosa magnipectinata; assembly: GCA_037044535.1. Classification (NCBI taxonomy): domain Eukaryota; kingdom Metazoa; phylum Arthropoda; class Insecta; order Diptera; family Drosophilidae; genus Lordiphosa; species Lordiphosa magnipectinata. The sequence continues at coordinate 21,936 of JBAMBO010002669.1, read as the reverse complement.
TAAATATCCACCAAAATAGTTATCCAGGTAATTTTGTGGTATTATAATGTGGGTCCGATAAAATGCCAGGATAACTTTCTCAAAATCAAGTGCTCGCTGTGCAGTCTAGTCGTACGCTCAGGACTGAAACTGTACCGGTACAATGTTAAGGTTCTTTTCGGTCTTTTCGGTACCAAGAATAACGGTTCTCGAATACTGGTATACAAAAAACTACCGACTTGGGTTCCAGTTCCGGTTCTGGTTCTGAGTTTAAATCGGTTCTTTTCGGTATACGGTTCCGGTTCTGGTTCCGGTTTGATTCCCTGATTCTAGCTAATTATTTGACATTGTTTAGCTATTTTAAATTAATCTCTGTTAAGTTTTAGCATTTTTAACAGTCGACATTTGGTGGGAAAAATAGCTAAATTGACAATAAGGCATTATTTATCAAATCATTATAAAAAAAAGGTCCAAGTGTAGCGAATAAACACAAATCGATGCTCAATTTTGTGAGTGAAAGACAGATTAAAGTGCATACGAGAAAGCATAATCAATATTTTGCAGAATCAGTAAGATTGGAAAAAATATGTCTGTACATATCTACATTCATGCAATCAAACATTGTGTCAGTCATTTAGACTGCTCGATAATTGGCATAAATGTTCGAATTTTTTTAGAGGGCGGACTGATGATTTATACACTAGCAATGAAGGAAGTCCATGTATTTATGCGTCATATATTGGGTAGAACGTGCAACGAACCAAGGTTCGAAGCAAAACCAAAGCCCAAAAACCTCGAACCTCAAATTTCCGAACCGAAAAAAATTTAACCGTTGCTAAATTTTGGTTCGTATTTGCAAACCGATGGTCCCGAGCCGGTGGTTTGCAGCCCTGATGGTGTGATCGTATTTTCTTAGGAAATAAGAATATATGCGAGCTAAGTTTGATGTGCATTTGGCAATGAGCGTCCCGTTAACCCAATAAGCTTTATTAAAATATAGCAAAAGGTGACTTGTGGATACATATATAACATAAAACAATTATGCTATGAGAGGTTTTTATCCTAGCATGCAGCGTGGAGTGCATTTGTCAGCTAAAGAGGTTGAAAAGTGGCACTAAAACTGCTGATATAGAAGCTAAGATTTCAAACTTTTTGAAAAACCCCGATTATAATGGTAAGATCAAACGCTGTGGCAGATTAACCAGCATTAAAGCACGCTGCAAACGGGAAATTTTTCGTCTTGCGGTTAAGCAACGTATTTCTTGTTGTACATAAAGTTTCATTAAGACCTGAATGTAACTAGAAGACGTGTTCATAAAGATTTTATTGAAACCAATAACGCTTCATATACTTTCCGGGTGCCTGTACCAATATTGGCGCGATTTACGGCAATTAATGGTCGAAAGTTTGAAACACTCAAGCAATTGGATTACGTTTTTGTTACAAAGTGGGAACAAATCAGCAATTTAACATTGCAAAAATTGATGGATTCTATGACTGATCGGCTTAATAAGGTTATAAGGGCAAAACGAAAGAACAGCAGATAAATTGAAAATGCACTTATACTTATTTCCGATGGAATTCTTTAATTTTTGTCTTCTATTTCGCTATAACATATTCTTAAAATCATCTATGTACAATGTACATATACTTATTTCACGAATGTAAAAGTACTTGATACGAGCACATTTCAACTCAACTCAATTACCACACAGAAAAGTATAAGTAGCCATTTAGTCGTGTAGTTACAAATGTGTACGTTGGCGCAATGCGCTAAAGGTCGTGGGTTCAATTCCCATACACAAGTCCGAAAAAAAGCCTTAAATGAATGAAGTAGGGTGGGGTGCATCGTAGAGGTTCTTATTGAAGAGTGATGTCTCTGATTTTATGAATCATGTACAGCGCTTGAAAATTATATTGCCTCCCTCCCACTCCAAAGACATATGTACTATATTCCGAAAGCCGGGCCCACAATGTGAGAATCCGCTTATAGCTGCCTTATTCAAAATTTGTTCAAAGTTGAGTTTAAAATGTGCTTGAATACGGAACAATATCAACTCAAATCAAGATCAAAATTTTTATCTTAAAGTGAGAACATTGTACTACAAATGCGACAAAGCGCTCTTACACTACACTAAGAAAAAACTAGAACGAATAATTTGAGTACGAAAGCTCTTGAAAAAAAAATTAGTCGTTCTTGAATTTTCAAGAATTTTGCTCTTGGAATCGAAATAAATTCTTCCTAAACGTTCACAATTTGGTTTTTTATAGGCAAGGAGAGTGAGGGCAACTTAACTTTGAGAGAATAGCGTTGGACTCGCTCTCGCAGAAAGAGGGAGCGCATGCGCAGTTTGTCGTTGCCCGATGCGTGCGAAAGTCAACTGCGTTTATTTATAAGTGTGTTTTCGTCGTCTCGCTTAGCTCATGGATGATAGTCGTGTGGGCTAAGCTGCCCGTCGCCTGTGTGTGTTTCAGTCTTCCGAGGTACCGAGTCTTTCAAGTCCCAGAAATGTAAGTAAAAAAATATCCATATGGCTATCCCAAAATCAGTCACAGTTTAAAACAAAGTTTGGGTTGTGGTTGGTTGGTTGATAATGGTGAGTGGGAGGAGGGGAAGAAGACGGACCACGTCGGTCTGAGTGTATTTCTGATAACGTTTGTGCTCATCTTGAGTTCAATGTTCTCGGTTTCTTCACTAAAGAGGCACAAACTTCTCAGTTGATGAGGCTCTAGAATCAAAAATTCTCTTAAATTCTGGATAAGGTTTGTACCAGGTGTTCGGGGACAGGTTCCTTAGCCAAACGAACCAATGTAGGATTTTGTTCAAGTGTTGGTTCAATTTGCTTTTAAGTCAAATTTAACAGCATTATTTTGTTAAATATGATGCATTCCTTCTTGAGCCTTATATCCCTTCTTCATAATATGGTGATTTTGAATCGGATTTCTAAAAAGCGTCTTCAGTAGATGATGCCCTAGTACTATACCATTTTATAAGCCGAACCTTTTTTAAGCAGAGGTCCGTGTGTGTTTCTGGCTCGAGAAATTTTATATTTAGAAGGTTTGGCTTATTGTCCGGCTCAGGCGACCCATTAAACCAGGTTCTACAGTAGTATGCCACCATTTCTGGATAACGGAGAAGCTTCCTTTTGGCAAGAGCAAGAGCAATAATTGTGAAGGTTCGGTTAATAGTAAAGTAGGCTGAAACAGTTCTGAGGGGGTTCGCTTCCAAGAACGATTCTTTGATAGTACTGCCCGACTACCCGACCTTTTTAGCTTGATCTTCTCAAATTTGTTTTGCTTACGTTCATTCTTAACCCTCATTAAGCCCGTTTCCGGATCTAGCCAATTGGTAGCCGCATTATCCTTGGCATGTGCTCCCGTCTCATGACTGTGTACAATATCACGATATGATTTGGCTGTTGTATCAGCACCAGCTGGTGGCGGTTCTGCTTCCTCCTCTCCGTCGTTTTCTTTATTAGTAGGCACACTGGTGATTTTCTTGGCATATAGCTCCATGGACACCGGATCTTTGGTATGCTGTAAAACCATTACAATTAGAATTCTTTTCTCAAATCTCAATACTCACCAAAAAGTAATCCCGATTGTATAAAATATCCTCCACGCCCACTTTGAGTGAACTATGTACCAAATCACTGAGAGTCTTAATGGTCTTGGGCTTCTCCATCAGCAGAGTACCCACAATACTGGCCGAATAGAATTGATAGATGCAGAAGGAGAACAGCAAACTGGTAATGACAATGCAACGTCCAGATATGAAACTGGTGGAGAAACCCAAACCCTGTTGACAAATAATGCCCACAAAGAAGAGCACCGATTCCAAGAAGAGACCCACCCGTTGGGGTGCCTTACGCTTAGCCCGTCGGGCGTTAATATAGTTTCTGAAGCGTATACAAAAACGCACCCAAAAGTTACCCTTCAATGGTAAAGGATCTAGCGAAGCTGTGGAGCTGTGATCTTCCACTGCCAAAGCGCTCACCGAACGCCCAGTCAGCTGCTCTTGCTGTTGATGCTGGAGTACTCCTCCTTTGGGCTTTATCAGCGCCGTACCATCATGCGGCACCAACTTCCACTCGATGGTAGTCAATAGCCATAAAATACATACCGTTAAGATGCCACAAACCCCAATTAGCACCCAAACATCATTGCTAAACGGTTGCAGGAACACAATGCGATCCTTTTGCGTATTACGCGGATGTCGGAATATAAAGCAAGGACGACTCGACCAACTGCGTCCAGCCGCATCGATCCACTTATGTCGCTCCAGCCAATAGAAAATTGGCGCTCCACCAATGTCCGTTTCGTTGCGTATGAGTGCACCAATCATGCCATCATATCGTCCATTCTTCACATATCCCCAAGATGAGGTGCGAGCCAGCACAAATGTCCAGTTGAACATGTCACGCACCGCCATCAGCAGATTGAAATTGAAACGATTCATGGTATCGATGTGACCCGACACCGGGTGCGTTAGGTAGTACATCAAAGTGCCCGTCATGTTCTTGTTGGTCACCTGTGAGATGGGGGGGGGGAGGTTAGGGAGGAAGGTTGTAGCTCCTTTTGATACGCACCACCACCATGCAGCGCACTCGGGCATGTTGCATATTCAGGCGACGCAACACGGTGGAGGTCGAACGATACCAACTGTGTAGCAAAAGTCCGTGTGCTGGCGTAAAGCTGCCAATTTCCGTTAGGTTGACATGACCGCCATAGTTCAAACCGGGACTCCTTTAGGAATAGAAACTTCATCATTGATTTACAGCCAGTGTCGGGGTGAGTTAGGGTCAAGGCTAGGGTTATGCGACAAGTTGACTTTTGGGAGTGAATATTTTATGGGCTGCCCACATTTTCTGACTATGTCAACAGAACACTTAAGCGTTTTTTTATGGCTAAATATCGTTTATACTGGAGTACTCTGTATCTCAGTGATGGACACACTCGAGATAGATCAAATAATTCGCTCTAAGCTAAGCGGAAAGTAAGCTAGTTAAAAAACACTCCGTCTTACTTATCTCTTCATATCATAGCAGAATAAAGAAGTCCGCTCGGAGTCTTTGGAGATTATTCTAGTGAGCATTATAGCATATATTAACGCCCTGGGAATACTTTTTTCAATCATATTATAAAGATTCTTTTTCCGGCGAATATGCTGTTTTGGGTACCATTTTCGTCCGCTGGTTGACTGGGTATTTGTATTTAAACTGTTTGCATTCTGGGAAAAATATTTTATTAAGCCATTTAAGAAAAGTTTCATCCAAGGCCACAAACTGAACTCTTTAAAGCCTGTACGGTACAAATATCTTAAAGTCCCTTGAACCTAAAGTTCGGTTCGGTAACTTAATTACCTGCCTGACCTGAGCCCGAGCCGGACCTCTTCTTTTTGGAAAAGTTTATTCTCTTTTTTTAGAATTTTTCGAGATTTTTTTATCACCAACTCAGCGCTCTGCTCAGGCTATCATGGAATTGAAGTGCTGTGTTGAGTGAAATGACTGTGTGCTATATAGACGTGTCATCGTGGGAATTATCTGACAGCGGAATCAATAAGCCCTTAAGGCAAATTTTTTAAATTTGCGAATGCTTTTTTTCGATATATAATGAACCTCACTTTAATCACTTAAACACTAAAAACAAAGAAGCAAGCAAGTCGGTCAAGCCCGACTGTAATATACTAGCTGCAGTAGCAGCGCTGCTTCTGCGCTGCGGCTGCAAACTTTCTTTTGGTCATAACTTGAGTATCGTTCAGCCGATATTTATCATTCCTTCGGCAAATCGATAAATAATCTTGACTAAATATCTCTAGAAGGTGCAAAGCTGGTGTACCCTTGGTACAGAGTATAAAACAACAAGCACACTAATGCAGTTTTAATATATTTAAAACAGACGGCCACACTAAATTTTTAATTTTGTGTCTTATTTCTATTGTAATTAGCAATTTTACCAATTGCAATCGATAATCGCAGTGTTCAGCAGGTTATAAGACAATCATAAAACATAAAGAAATCCCTTTTTTTATAAATATCTTGAAAAATCACAAAACCTTTAAGATACCAAGGCAGCAAAAGAAAAATGGGAAGAGGGTACACTATGGATGTTCGAAACATTAATGAAAGAAACATTAGCGACAGAAGTTTCCTATGCCATTGCATATCCAGCAGTTACATTAAGTTTGGGGACCCCAATGAAGTTATTCCAGACTTTTATAAAATTGCTGAATTCCCGAAGTTTATGGCAATCTTGCAACCACATCTTACTTGTACATTTATCCAGAAATATGCCTTTCTGTTACTGTATATCTCGGCATGGTCACTGCTTGGTGTTTGAATCAATAGCTCCCATAAATTTCGGGAATTTTGCAATTTTATAAAAGTCTCGAATAACTTCTTTGGGGTCCCCAAACTTAATGTAACTGCTGGATATGCAATGGCATAGGAAACTTCTTTTACTAATGTTTCTTTCATTAATGTTTCGAACATCCATAGTGTAGCCTCTTTCCTATTTTAGTTTTGCTGCCTTGGTAAATGTCTTAAAGGTTTTGTGATTTTTCAAGATATTCATAGAAAAAGTGATTTCTTTATGTTTTATGATTGTCTTATAACCTGCTGAACACTGCGATTATCGATTGCAATTGGTGAAATTGCTAATTATAATAGAAATAAGATACAAAATTTAAAATTTAGTGTGGCCGTCTGTTTTAAATATATTAAAACTGCATTAGTGTGCTTGTTTTTTTATACTCAGTACCAAGGGTACACCAGCTTCGCACCTTCTAAAGATATTTAGTCAAGATTATTTATCGATTTGCCGAAGAAATGGTAAATATCGGCTGAACGATACTCTAGTTATGACCAAAAGAGAGTTTACAGCCGCAACGCAGAAGCAGCGCTGCTACTGCAGCTACAGAGTATATTACAGTAGGGCTTGACCCACTTTCTTGCTTGTTTGTTTTTTCTGTTTAAGGGATTAAAGTGAGGTTCATTATAAATCGAAAAAAAGCATTCGCAAATGTTAAAAATTTGCCTTAACGGCTTATTGATTCCGCTATCAGATCCTTCCCACGATGACACGTCATTTCACTCAACACAGCACTTCAACAATTCGTCAATTTAAAACAAACCAATTTAACACAAAACAAAGTCATCACAAAACAATTTCAACACACGTCTATATATCACAACAATTCAACACAACGTCAATTCAACACAAAATAAATTAATCACGAAAATGCAACACAACACAATTTCAGCACACGTCTTCACATATATCACAAAGTCATTTCACCCAATACAACAATTCAAAATGACGTCAATTCAACACAAACAAATTTAATAAGTACAGATATTCGGAGGTGACACAGAAATCCCTAGAGATTTTGGTATAAACGTTTGCATTTCAAATTTAAATTGTACAACTTTATATGTAAAGTGAAAAGTTTATCTTCGGTTGCTCGATCAGATGATGAATTTAGGCGATTTGGAACTAACTGCTCAAATCTACTTGTCTTTGAGCAGTCGGTTTCAATTCGCCTAAATTTTGGCATCTGATCTAGTAACCGAAAATTGTTGTGCCACTTCACATGTAAATGCAAGCAGTTGAAATTTGAAAAAAAAAAAGCGTTTATACGAAAATCTCTAGTGATTTCTGGGGCACCCCCGACTAAATAAAATGCAAGATGTGCATTACCAACCTCATCAGGAATAGAAGGGTGGCCTGCGGGGCAACTTTACGATGTTTACCACAACTGCATCCACCCGATTTTTAGAACAAAAGATGACTTAAGCTCTCTGCGGCGTAGTTTTACAATATTTAGCACGCCAGCAAAAAGTTCCCAGTATAGTAGTAATAACCAGCAAACAATTTCAACACGTCATTTCAACACATTACAAATTAAACATAAGCAAATTCATCCTGGGAAAGAAGGGTGACACAAGCGGCAGGCAAAAAAGTTTACAATATTTATGCCTGCATTCGGTTGAACGATATTCAAGTGATGAACAAAGAGAACAAATTTTGATTTAATTTGGACAAATTGGCGCCAGTGTTAGCTGCGGGGAGAGAATTTCCCCCACTAACAACAGAAGGGCCGATTAAGGGCCGTGCACAAACATATATACAAAGCTTCTGTGACTTGGCGTTTGCTACTGTATGTCAGAATTTTTGCTACAAGTCTGACTTGGGATTTCCAAGGGGTCTTAGCAGTAGCCTCTGCCAACTCATTGAAGTTGGGCAAAAGATCGCTGATGATTGAACTGTTGGAAGTTTATGAAATAGCTTTGCTATCAACCAGCCTTCTTTGTGGTGTTGTGCGTGTCTTGTTTTAGAAACGTAATGATGAAAATCATAACCAATTGACCTATAGCCTGCTAAAAAGTTCTAAGATTAATAATCCAAAGTTCACGTAAGCTGCCTTTACACTTGTCATACATCTCTAAAGAGACTCTCTGACGAAAGTGTAATAGCAAAGCAAATAACTCTAAATATTTGGAAAATGTTGGCATTTTTTATGTAATTTGACAGGTTCAATTCGATAAAAGATTCTCCTTAGAGATGTTTGACAACCTACTATTTAGAGATATATGAAAAGTATAAAGCCAGCTTAAAACAGTCACATTGTCAAACGAATGTACGGAGTATACTACAGTCGGCTTCGACTGACTTTCCTAATTGTAGGATTGATAAGAACAATTTTGTTGAAATTATTGTAGTGTGCAATTGAAGTTCAATTGCTTCGGGATGAAATAGAATGTGTTGGAATTGTAATTGTGTTGAAATCCTTGTGTTATAACTGTGTGGTGATGAATTTGTTGAATTGCCGTGTGTTGAAATATTAGTTGTGTTGAAATACCTTGAGTTATAATTATGTTGTGTTGAATTTCTTCGTGTTTAATTAGTTTTGTGTGGAATTGACGTGTTGAAATTGTTTTGTATTGGATAGACGTGGAATCCCTTCCCACATTTACAATCAAACAATTTAGTTCTTTATCACATAAATTCCTTTTTAGTTAGGTTGCTCGGCTTGCACTTCTCTTGTTTAACAGCATCCTCAGGGTGTGACAATGACCATTAGCTTTCAGTTCATTGCTGTCCAACGATCGTTTTCTCTTAATGATATTTAGGACCGTTTTCTCATGTTGCTGTTTTAGCAAATCTAGGTGGACTTACTGCATTTGCTTTGCACATGTTCAAGGTTAACTATCTAGATGGATTTCGTAGCCATCAACTTCATCCTCATTGATTTCAAAACTATGTACATGTTAATGGAAGTTATGTATTTATATGTTTGCGTTCATATGGTCACACTGAAAATTATTTGAAAACTAAAACCAACTGCTGCTAAAAACAGATAAGTCTGAATCGTTAATAAGTCAATTAAAAATTTGATATATTGGATGTGCCTTGTGTATACAAAACACCTGCAGACATCGCTCAAGAGACAGATGCGCATAGTAACTCCTCTGGTTCATTGCCTAAGCTAAGCTAAACACAGGCAAATAGTATGTCAAAATTTTCATTGAAAAAGTCATGATTGAAAATTTTACAGGACTTAAAACTAAAACTATGATTTCATACGCAATTAATTTGATCAAATAAGTCTGGAAAATTCCCCAATTTGGCCTATATAGGTAAATTTTCATCAGAATTAGTCCAAAATTTATGCCTGTGTGGACTTAACTTTAAATCTATTACTTAATCTTCCATCATAGTAACAAGTTTTTCCGAAAGAAGATCCTTGTTCTCTTCTATGAAATGCTTGCTTCGTTTTTTAAACAATAACAATAAACAGGCGAGTGCAGAGGTGCTGCCAACCTACTATTAGTGCCTTTTCAGTCCTGCCGGTTTGACCGTGGCGCAAATGCACAAATTGATAATCAACCAACATGAGACAACCAATTGCACAAAAACCACCTAGTTGCAAAATCTAGGTGGATTTCGATTTCGATTTCCCCTTAGAGTCTAAAGCGATAAATCGATATTTTCTGATATCTATAGAAGACCATTGATAAGCTATTATAGAGCTTCAATACAATTGGGCAATTTGTAACCATTGCTATAGCCCGATATATTTGATTTTTTCTATAAGAGCCACGGGCAGAAGAGTCAAAAAAAATATTGAAAAAAAGAAATTGACTCACAAAAGAGTCAAAAAATCAGCTAAATAGATCTATTGTGTATTTACATTCTTTTAATATAAAATTGTTGTGCCTCTTTTGCTCTGTTCGAGAAACTCACTACACACTCATACTACACACTCCACACTCACACACAAATGTCAACATTATTTCCTACTATTCGAACGATAACATAGCAGCCTAACATTGAGCTTCTACCAAGTTACAAGCGACCCAACTCGAAAACACTTTGCGCAGATCTTTGATATGTAGAATACAACTTTTCAGCTAGGTTAAAGTTCACATTTTAGGGCGCGCGCACACATGCAGCTGAAAGATAAACTAACGGCAGAACTTAAGAACTTGACATATAACCACACTCCGTGTTTGCTAGTATGCACAACAAGAACTGGTTTTAGCTTTAAAATTCAGTTGTAAGTTCAGCTTTTCGGATTCAATCAAGCATGTTTGTTTATTTCGGCTTGCTGACGTGTTAAAATTACATGGTCAGCCGTCAATTCATCTTTCAGTCGCATGTGTGAGCGCGCCCCCCTAATGCAGAGCTTACATAAGAGCGGAGGTATGAAATTAAGTGCATGGTTCATGGTCGGTTGCTTTTCGCTGTATACTAAGAACAACAAAAAAAAATATGTAACTAAAATAGAGTTTAAAATGGCGTCAGGAGAGTCTAAAGTTTTTTTTAAATCTCTTATACGCAGTCTTGGATAGCAGCCTACTCGAATAGAAGTAATGTTAAAGGTATGAAGAAAAGAAAAGACAGAGAGAAGAACTTATGGAAGTTGTAAAGGAAAAAAATTAGAAAAAAGGTGAGCAATGAGATGAGGAAAAGAGAAAAAGGAAAGTAAAGTGAATGTGGAAGAAAAATAGAGACGGAGAGAAGGAAAGTAAATTTAAAAAGGAATGTAGCAGAAGAAAATAGAGGAGGAATAGCGAGGAGGAAAAGATAGAGGGAATAGAGAGGAGGTAAAGATATAATGTTAAAAGCAGAAAGGAGCTAAAGAAAGAAGAAGAAAAAAGAAGGGAAAATAGAATTAGGAGCATGAAAGTAGGAAGCAAGACATAGGAAAAAGTGGTAGAAACTTAAAGAAAGAAGTTAAAAAAGTAGAAAAAGGAATGAAAAGGAATAGCAAAAGAAAAGGAAAGATAGAAAGAACGGAAGATGGAATAAGTAGAATAAAAGTAGAAAGTACTTAAGAACATAGGAAAAAGGAATAGCAAAAGAAAAGCAAAGAGAGGAAAAAGAAAGAAAACTTGTATCAAATAGGTATAAATACCAAACTAAAAGCCATCAATAAAAAAGGCAAAGCTAGACTAAGTTCGCATTTACATGGTGAAGCAAACTGCATGAAGTTCCTCATGAAGTTTTAGTGTGTTGGGAAGAGGTGTAGAGGGACAATCGAAGCAGGCAAAGCTTCTTGGCCTGGACTGGCAATAAAGTTTTTCGACAGTTTCCCCTAGCCTCTTCCCTATAGATTTGATGCAGGGCTTAGCTCTGAGTCGATCTAGCGTTCAAGTTGATCGATCAAGAGTGGCATTTATCGAATTTTCCAGCAGCAGTTCAATAAATTTTAACTGACTCGCCTCAAAGTCCGTAATCTTTTGAGTGGTTTTGGATGGTGCTTTATCGCCATGCAAAGAACTAAGTTCATCGACACAATCTTGTTGCGATAATTTACGTCAAAAGTTTTGAAAAAACGAAAGCCTTCTCTTGCAATTTACAATTTGAAAGCCAGATTGATTTTTTCAACTCACTGTAAACTACACAAATAGCGCTAGTACATCAAAACGTTGTGTGAACGATAATGCTAAAAAATGTCAAACTTTATTTTGGTATAACCAGATTTTAGCTATTGACATTGGTGTCACCAGTAATCGGACTGTACGAACAAAACTTCATGAATCAAACTTCTTGGTCTAAATGTGAGCAGAGTTTTATAGATGCTTCAAAACAAAATCGAAAAGAGCTTCATGAAGCAAACTTCACCGTGAAAACACGGACTAAATAAGGAAGGAAGGAACGTGATTTGATAAAAGTGATAACGAGCAAGGCCACATTCTAAACATTTTGTAAATATTAATTGCAAACCACTATTCTATTTTGTATTTTCTCTCTCCTTTAATTTGTTTATTTAAAAAGTTAGTTTTCCATACCGCTAGTCTAATCATTCATTCATCATTCATTGTTTCATCTCAATATTTTCACAATCACAAAAAACTAATAAACATTAAAAAACTAATTTTGAATTAATAATTCCCTTAAAAACTTTTCATTCACTTAACCACTTTCTCACTCACCAGGCATCATATAGCGTATACCCATCTTCATCAGTTTGACGTTTGGCCAATGTCAATTCGGTGTTTATATACAAATTCAAACCTTCCATAAAGCTCTCAATGCTGCTGCTGGCCATTTCATCTGTCTGCATCTGCAACTGCTGTTTCTCACCTTCCAATCCCGCCAGCTCGTGCAAGGCATAATCCTCAATCAATAGCCAGTGAAACTTGTCATTGTACAGCATCTTGGCGGAAGCCTTTGAAATAGTTCTGACTGAGCACTTAATATCCATAAAAGGCTGCTCCTTCCTCCCTCCCACCCCCTCCCCCTTTTTTGGAGCCAACTTACCAACTCGAGAAAGCGACGACTTAGCAGGCCGCAAGCCAAGTCCACAACCACAATCTGTTTTAGGGCTTCCAGCTTGAGGACGCCATCCAGCCAGTCGGCATTGCTGAGAGCCGAACCACGAGAGTCTCCGCCACGACCTGCTGGTCTACCCTTGACACGTTTGCTGGTAGCCAACGACGACGACGACGCCTGCGAGGACGAGGACTGACGCAGCACATCCAGATGCACTATTCTGACAAAGGGTTTATCCTCGTACAGGGTCTTAATCAGTTGAACATTCTTCTTGTGAAATGAATTGCGAAGTTTGAGCTGCTTTGCTCGACTGGGTGGCACAGACAGGTCAGGATGGCGGCAGGTGAAGTAGTTTAACCGAGGTATGTGCTTGTGCTGCTCCTGGGAGAAGTGAAGAATCAAGCTGCTTTGCAATTGTGAGGTAAGTAGAGGTTCCGCCTGGAATGCCAATGAATGCCCCAACAAAAGCAGCAGCAGAAGTAGCCACAGCCCATGCATCATGGTAAATGCGGAATAAATCCTGAAAAATTGGTTTGCACGCGAATTTATAAAGGATTTTGTTTTTGGTTTGGTTTGGGTTGTGCCTATTCAATTATTCATTTCTTTTTCTTTTTTGTTTTCTCCTTTTTTTTTTTGTTGTCTTTGACATTTGGTAGATGTCAAAATTGTTGAACGGCTCATAAATTTCACTTTTTCTTGGTCATTATTCAATTTCATTCAATTACAATTCATAATTCATGACCCTCGTCCCCTTTCCGCCAACGATTTGCATTTGAATATGAATATGCATGAGAAATGAGGAATGTGTGCGCGTGGATGAGGATTTAAAATGGAGATGAACGCGTGATGCGATGGTTAGTGAGCGTCTAGACTAGAAATCAGCACGAGCCGACACGACCCAAACACGAAGATATAAACACCTGGCACATTGTACTTTTTGTTCCAAAGATTCAAAGACAATCAGACATTAGACCTATAAATTCTGAATGTGGCACCACACCAACTGTGTGAAGTTTTGCTTATAGTTTCCCCTACAATCTGTATGCTTTTTATACAATCAATTCAAATTGTATTGCGAAAAAGAGAACCAAAGAAAATGTATATATTTTACCCATAAATAAAGTAGTTAAGGAACCAAATGTGACTCATCTCTAGTTTAGAGTGTCCTTGTGGTATTGACATGTGTGTGTGTGTGTGTTTGCCCATGTCATAAAATTTGACAGTTTGTCACTTTAATTGATTTTCCTTGCTTTTGAGACATAAAAAATGTTACTTTCTTTTTCGATCTGCAAAACAGTTTTCATTACCATTTTTATTTTCTAAATGTTTGCCGCGCCTTTCGACCCCCACATATGCACATGAAAAATCTCTTTCGTTTTCGTGTTGTATTCATTCAGTCAGAAAATATGTAGTAATCCTTGGAGTTCAGAGTTCAGTGAGTTGAATCGTCATCAGGCTGCTGCCTGGTTGATTAATGCGACTTGTCATAATATTCCTTCCTCCTGATTGTGTGATGAATACTGGAGCAAGAGCAGCCAAGTAAGTGGTAGCTGCTGCCGCCTGTAAGTGGTCTATCCCATTATGCTTACTCCTCATTGCAATTTCCTGTCCTTAGTTGGCGATTTGCATGCTGATCTCATTAGCACAAAACAAGTTCATCTGCACCCAATACCTTCACGTTTCGTCCAGTTGCAAGTGCATCATTTGCATGCAAATGCCGTTGACAGTTCGCCCCCTCTACTCCTCCTCCTCATCCCTTCCTGGCTTGTTCATTTTGCAGCTTTTGCACGCCTTTGTTGTGGTTTTGTTCTGCAGAGTGAGAGAGAAAGGGAACAACTCATAAAGCAGGCCACAGTTGGGTAACTGCCGTTGACACTTTGGCCAATATTCACTGCACGCAAAAAGGACCAAAGAAAGCAAAGTAAGTACGAGTAAGTAGTTGCCCTTTTATGAAAACTTCTTGTTGAAATTGTCGCTGCAGTTTGTAGCTTTTTATTGGGCACTTTGGCAAAAAAACGTGCTCTTTACCCACTCATTAGTGACAGTTTAGTTGCCATTGGAGCCCAGTTGAAAGCTTTGCCATAAAACGTAACCGAACGGGCAACGGGAGTTAAGTTCATAAATTAACACACTAATATTTAATAGCAACATAATGGCAGTATGTTAATTTATATAAATACTTTGAGTGGATTGAATTGGTAAGCTTCTAAACTTAAAGAATAAATTGTAAATCTAAAAATAAATATGGCCTAGTCGTGGGCCAAGACAAGCCTAGCATTGCTCATAGTGGAATCTACAGTTTAACAGCGAGTTTTGAAAAGCTTCTCATTACTATTTTTTCACAGGTTGCACCAGTAGCTGTAAAGCTGACGGCGATGCTTCAAAAGTTGAAATTAAACGCATGCCGTCCTTACAGAATTTTTATTTTTGCCTCTATTTTTGGTGACCCCTATCAATTTTGAGGAAGGCTCTGCATTATCATTATCAAAATTAAAGCAAATCAATTTCGCAACAAAAGTTTACTAGCGATCTAGAAAATACGCATGGACAGAAGTAAGGAAATTCAAGTAAGAGCGCTGTAGTCGAATGCCCCGACTCTAAAATACCCTGTACCTTTGATTTTGTGTGTTTTTACTCATTTGCTACCAAGTTGAACTTTGCAGCGTGAATTTACTTAAAATAAGTACATATGTTAGCATGAAATTTCACTGAAATAGTCACTATATAATTTTTTTTGCATGAAACAAGTCCATATATCTGTATGAAAAACACACACGTGGTTATCTTAGCTATTCGTAAGGCTAAAAGTCAGCATATCGTGAAACAGTTCAAACTCTCTTAGTCGTGGAGTTCGAATACGAAGTAGAAAAATAAAGTTAGCACCGACCGCTTGATGAATTTTTTGTGTTGTACATTGGGAGCAAAATGTTTATAGATAAAGCTATACTTAGTAAACAAAGTAAAATAGGCTTAAAGAAAGCTTAAATAATAAGAATGAACAAAATAAAATGAAATCTATATTAAAATGAAGCAGATAACGTAAAATAGAACAAATAAAATAGATAAAAATACAATGGATAAAATTAAATGAAGTTTAATTAGGAAACTTAGAATTTAAACTAGGCAGGTTCAAATGGTAATTTGGCGGGCAATTCTCTGAGCGATGTTTAGTGGAGACACACACCTAATCGAACTTCAACTCCGGGCGAGGGAGCTCGAGATAAGCAACACTGCAGACTGACAGAAGAAATGTCAAAAGTTTTCGCAAGCGTAGGTATCGGCCAGCTTGGTTAGGAAACCATCGTTCTTTCCTGTTTGAGCATTGGTCAGAGTCGGACGTGAAAATCCCAACCAGAAAACATATCTGAATTAAACTCGTTTGCCTACGTTTTCTTAATCTGGATGAAATTCAGCCATCATAAAGTTTACTTCCAAAAGTTTGGCATCTTATTTCTAAATGCAACATTGGCGACCTGCTAAGGTAGCTATTGGAGAAATTTTGTGGAATAATTAATTTTGCCTTTAAAATGTTGACATGTTTAATTTTCCACATAGAACAATTCTGCTGTGTGCAGCCCCAGGTTGAAAAAGCTTTTCTAGCTAAATTCTTGACCTATTCGCGGCTCAACCAACCAACTGGCAACAAGAAAGTCATCAAAAAATTCAATTGGTCGAGATTGGTTATCCAGGCTGTGGTATTCCAGCAAAGCTGGCTTAGTGAATCGTTCCCATACGTTCCTGGCAAGAAAAGGTAATCCAGATCGCTAAAGCCATCAAATATTTCCAATGCCTTACAGATTTTGGTTCCCCTTCAAATTTAATTCCAGTCCAGGGAATCTTTGCTCTCTACAGCTGAGCTGTATCAATCATTATCCAGAGCGGGAGGAGAGGAAAAAGCTTAACCTCCACAAGAAGTAGGAGTGTCGCCGAGAAAATAATCGGAGAGCAGTCAAAGAATGTGCCCGTGGCCCATAGGTGGCAAAGAATTACCTCCAAATTGTGATCTGCAAAGCATGGCTAATTTTTCTTAAATAATTTTTTTTTGAGTCGATCAGTTTGAGGAGGAAAAGTGTAATAAGTGCTAAAAAAGTCCCACCGCTCTCACAAAAGTTATCCACAGCATGGACCAGTGTAAAGTGCCATTAATAAAAGATTAAAACAAGAAAACGCGAGTAGAAATAATATGAATAAATAGAAATAAGACTACACTAGCTCTTTTTTGTTTTCCAGTCCCTACAAAGCTGTTAAATCTGCTTTAGGTAATTTTGAACTTCAGAGGGTTGCTTGTTATGTTTTTTTTAATTTTTGATTCAATCGTACACATTTAAAGTTATTATCGTAAATGTAAAATACACTTTATACTATGAAGAATGTTTCACTGAAGTAAACTTTATAATTATGTTCCTTTAAAATCAATTAAGAATCGTATTAATTAAGATGGCACTTACGCTACTAGAAATGTCGGAAGTTTTTGGTGTGAATTTTAAGAACAAATGTTGAAAATAATGGATTGCTGAAAATATTAAGATTTTTCCTGAAAGTATAATGATTTAGGGGAAGAAGGGCTTTTGGGTTTGGGAATGGGCCATATTATAACTTGCAACAAGCCTGTTCATAGGTAGGGTGGGCTTAGATGCATGGCTGCTAAAACATCAGAGCAGCTGGAGATGACAACATTTGATGATTCTCTTAGATATTTTTATTAGTTTTGGGTTTTGAGCATTTTAAAGGCATGGGACTTTATTTTATTATGTACGACAAGCAGGAGGAAAACGATGGCAGCAAAAAACCCCCCCAGCCGACTAGTTTTGCTAGCTGAGTCCCGTCAGCTGTTTTCGTTATCCCGGATACTGTTGTCAGGTTAATGGTTTAGTTGAAGAAAAAGATTTTAAACAACAACTAACTATGTAGCCGTTACACGTTGACCAAACGATAGAGAGAAAACGAAAAAATTATAAAAAAGATGTGTTGACCGCGAATAATAATAATTTTATAATTACAAATTACATAAATAGTTGTTTGATTATAATCATATATGACACCAAATGTGAATCATCCGATTACCTTTATTTCCCAAAGAGTGCGAAAAACGGACAATGACTTTTATGCTGAAGCAGATCGTCAAATGCTATTGCAACGAAAGGAGTTCCATTCACCTGACGTGAGAAAATCAGAGCAAATACGCATTTCAACTTTAGTTCCTAAAAGTTGGAGTGTGAACGCTACAGCTGATTTTTTAGGTACGTGTGAATTTGGTTTCTGAAAAAGGAATATTGGCATCGCCTAATCCCAAGCACGGTAAAAAATTGGAAAAAAATTTGGTTAATCTAATATCAGATTTTTATGAGAATGATGAAAATAGTAGAGAATTATCTGGGAAAAAGGATTACGTGTCTACTGTAATCTAAAAGAACTTTATCAGTCGTTTGAAAAAAAACATTGCATTCTTGCTGGAGCCAATGGAACTCACACAGTATGTGTTTGCGTACATCATGAAAATGTGAGACTGGAGCACGATGCAGTTTCAATGAAATGTGCCTCACCAGTATTTTTCAACTCTGTAGCAAAGAACGGCTGAAAATCGGTCGGCGCCATTTTGGATATTTTTATACCCTTGCAAAGGGTATTATAATTTTGCCCAGAAGTTTGCAACGCATAGAAATATTCATATCCGACCCCATAAACTATATATATTCTTGATCAGGGCGACGAGCTGAGTCGATTGAGCTTTGTCCGTCCGTCTGTCTGTCTGTCCGTCTGTCTGTCTGTCCGTCTGTCCGTCTGTTTCTACGCAAACTAGTCTCTCAGTTTTAAAGCTAACGAGCTGAAATTTTGCACAGAGTCTTCCTTTTACTGCACGCTGCTCATATGTCGGAACCGACCGGATCGGATGACTATATCTTATAGCTGCCATAGGAACCATCGGTCAAAAAATGGTTCTTAGTGAGAAAAACTTTTTTGTTTTCAATGTTAGCCGCCTTAAACTCGGCCATTGTTAATATTATATGCTTTCAAACAGATTTGCAAATTTTGGTCAAGATCGGATGACTATATCTTATAGCTGTCATAGGAACAATAGGTCGGAAAATGGGTCTTAGTAGAAAAAAATTGTTTGTTTTCAATGCTAGCGTCATAAAACTCGGCGATAATAAATATTATATGCTTTCAAACAGATTTGCAAATTTTTGTCAAAATCGGATGACTAGATCTTAGAGCTGCCATAGGACCGATCGGTCGGAAAATGGGTCTTAGTGAAAAAAACTTTTTTGTTTTCAAGTAAATCGTTCTTAAAGTCGGTGATTCCTAATATTAAACGCTTTCAAACTAATTTGAAAAAGTTGATCGACATCGGGTGACTATATCTTATGGTTGCCATAGGACCGATCGGTCGGAAAATGAGTCTTAGTGAGAAAAACTTTTCTGTTTTCAATTTTATCTTTCTTAATCTCCGCGATTGTTAATTTGATATATTTTCAAAAAGATTCGCAAAATTTGGTCGAAATCAGATGTTTATCTGTCGGAAAATGAGTTTTAGTTAAAAATTTTGTAGATTTTTATGTAAGCGTTCTTAAACTCTGACATTTCAAAAACAGCATTTGCAAGGGTATAAAAACTTCGGCACAGACGAAGTTAGCTTGGCCTTCTCGTTTTTTTACAAGAATCGCAGATTGTTGTTCCTGCCAAACTTGGAAATTTTTCTATGAGAACAGCCGAAACCGCACGGAAACAAGTTTTTCTGTGATAAGCCTCCTTCAGGTGATTGCAGCATCGAGATGTAAATTCCATAATTATTTAGTATAGACTGAATTCACTGTGTATATACTTACACACTCGATTTTACTTAAAAATTATAGCTCACTATTTTTGTTATAAGAACTCTATAAATATTAACAATCGTTTATATTCGTTCAATTTTTTTCCATGTCCATCCGTCCCATCGGACAAATTTTAAAACTTACTTAAAATATTGACAGGATATTTCCAGAATTTTTCAAACATATCAAAACGGTCGATTTCCCGCCATTCAATATTACACAGTACAACACTAAAAAAAACCCCGGCATGAGACCGTTAAATTATGATAAAAGGGACCTCTGTAAGCATCACCTCATACCCAGTTTTTCAAATGAAGCCTCGGTTGGCGTTTAATGGGTACTTATGTACCTGCAACACACAACGACAACAATTTTATCTCAAGATAAAAATCTGGAAAATTCAGCAAATGTGGACAGTGTCATGGGGAACGCCATACAAAAAATTCACTTCAATCGTACAATTGGTTAAGGTACCTCCAGAAGGAGTTAAACCTTAAATCTTGAATATCTTCAAAAGCGCACGGTAGATTTTTATTAAAATCAATAGTTCTGATGGTATAATGGACTATTGCATTTCCCTAAGAGATGGTACTCGACAGCCAAAAAACCGCGAATTGGAGTACCAATTTTATATTCACCCATGAACCATTCCATATGGACTATGAGCTTGACGTAAAAATAGACCTAACTGTGTTTTCAGATTCACAAAGGAAACTTTGGTTCGCGGTCGATAGGCAATTTTGTACCAGCAACTGCCTTAGAACAACATTGACCATTTAGGTTGAAACCAACTTCACCAAAATTATGTAATAAATTTTATGAGTTAAGAGCTTCTTCACCAGCAGGAAAACAGATCATATCATAAATCCTAATCAAAAAATGTCTTTAGTGGACCTCCAATAAATCTAACAGTGCTATGCTAATTTTCCTTGATTTGAAGCATTCAAAGCCTATTTCACTTCAATAGATCTCTGATTTCGGTAACTATTCAGTTTGAATAAATCGAATGGAGATGAGTAACTGAAGCCGTTGATTAATAAAATGCCCTGATTGCTGGAAGACATTTTTCGTTTCTTAACATTTTTAACTCAATTACATTTCGTTTTATGGCAAAACAGAGTTGGCTGTCTCACAATTTTCAACTTGGTTTCCAAAAAATTAATATATTTTGCGATGTCTAAAAAGAAAACGAGAAGGCCAAGCTAACTTCGTCTGTGCCGAAGTTTTTATACCCTTGCAAAAGCTGTTTTTGAAATGACAGAGTTTAAGAACGCTTAGATAAAAATCAAAAACTTTTGTAACTAAAATCCATTTTCCGTCAGATGAACATCTAATTTCGACCAAATTTCGCTAATCTTTTTGAAAACATATCAAATTAACAATCGCCAAGTTTAAGAACGAAAAAATTGAAAACAAAAAGTTTTTCTCACTAAGACTCATTTTCCGTCCGATAAGTCCTATGGCAGCCTGAAGATATAGTCATCTGACTTCGACCAAATTTTTCAAATTAGTTTGAAAGCGTTTAATATTAATAATCACCGACCTTAAGAACGATTTACTTGAAAACAAAAAAAGTTTTTTCACTAAGACCCATTTTTTGACCGATGGTTCCTATGGCAGCTATAAGATATAGTCATCCGATCAGGTCGGTTCCGACATATTAGCAGTAAAAAGAAGACTCTGTGCAAAATTTCAGCTCGATAGCTTTAAAACTGAGAGACTAGTTTGCGTAGAAACAGACGGACAGACAGACAGACGGACAGACAGACGGACAGACAGACGGACAGACAGACGGACAGACAGACAGACGGACGGACAAAGCTCAATCGATTCAGCTCGTTGCCCTGATCAATGAATATTTCTATGCGTTGAAAACTTCTGGGCAAAATTATAATACCCTTTGCAAGGGTATAAATATTGAGAGGACTTCGGACCATTGTCCAAACATTAACTATTATTTTGCGATGATGCGAATCATGGTGGCCATAGAAATGGACGTAGCATTGGTCGTATAAGACCTGAATCCATTGAACTACAAATTTTGGTCCGTTCGTTTTGTTTTTCATGCTGACATATGGACTTATTTCATGCAAATAAAATTATGCATAGACTATTTTTGTGAAATTTCATGCCACCAAATGTACTTATTTTGGTAAACACATGCTGCAAAGTCCGACTGGGAGCACACCTTAGGTGATATCTCATTACTCAATAAAAGACTGTCAATACTTAATCTGAAGCTTCCAGGAAAGGAACTCAAAATGATGGCCGCTATTAAGAGAACAGAAGACAATTATCAATGTCAATCTTGTGCCATATCATCTTTAACTTTCCTTGAGAATTTGGCTACAATTTTACTTGT
>JBAMBO010002668.1:0-105483 GCA_037044535.1 Lordiphosa magnipectinata | reverse complement strand
TATGGTTTTGACGCAACGTTTTGCTTAAGGCAAATAGCTGAGTGGGCTAATAGGCTAATAACACTGAGCACATCTCAGCGGAACGCAAGGAATTTTTTGAAGATGTGAAATTGCGATTCACACTGACAACATCTGACATCTAACATCTTCAGTAGCCCAAGTTATTTAGCAAACTGCTAAAAAAAAAATTCATAAACTGAATGTTGAAGATCAATTGGTGGTTGTTGTACCTGTTGTTACAAAACAGCAATTATTAATTCGGCAACTTATAGCAGATTTAGTCAATAATGGGATTGTTGCAGAGATTGAAGATTAAGAGGAGCTGCTGCCAATGAGAAGCATGAATCTGCACATACCAAGAAGCGATTGGATGTTTGTAAGTGGTGCAATTTGCTTACAAGTTATCATTTTATATTTAAGAAGCGGCTTAACATGTTTAAAAAGAACATTAGGATGGCGCAATCAACCTTCTTAATGCTTGTAAGCAGGCTTGAAGTGTTGAGATAGAGAGGCACAAATTGACGCAACGTCATTCCACTGCTATATATTATATTACACAATCAGCCATGCTCCCATTTTCGCTTTCGTAAAATTTTTGCGATTTAGAGTACAAATTTGGACCAAAAACCGGTTTGAAATCGTAAGAGTTTTGCGAAAGCGAAAATGGGAGCATGGCTGAATATCTTAAATGTCCACAACAGTGCCTACAATGGAAATTGGAAACTTGCCTCAAATGAACCCTCTTAAGAAGCCAAACCAATCTAATACTTCTGCTGACTACACTTCTGGTGCTGAAGAGATAAGATCTGCTATTTTTAGGTTTATTTCGAATGAAGAATAAAAGCGTATTGCAAGTCAAAAATGATTCGGACTGGAAGGTAGCTTGACTCGCTGCCATCTCGCGAAGCATACTACGAAGATCCCTTTGATGCTTCCGCTTGGTGGTCAGGAATTTCAGAAATGGTGCCACAATCCGACACCTCTGGGACGAACTCTATAATATCATCCGATACGAATTCCTCAACATATGCAGTAAGGTCAAAACATGTACATCATTAAATGTATATTCATATAATTCAGTTAATAATACTTACTATGATAATCCTACGTCTGTTTCTCGTAATTGTTGGTTCGGAATTTTTGACATTTTTGAATTAATTAAGCATATTTTGCCATTCCCGTTCGTTGACATTGTTCATGTTTCGCAGTGAATGAGAAATTTTTAGTGGTGGACAAAAACTATCGTGAAAATACTGATTGGAACGAAGTAAAATAGGAACATCCCCAGAAGATGTTGGAATGATGATACAATTTTGGCACGGCAAATGCTTATGGAACATCTTGTATAATGATGTTAGATGTTAGATGTGCCTCAGTGTGAATAGCCTATTAGGCGTCCGTCCGCGCGTTTGAGAGGTCCCGAGTTCGGAATCCCAGTAAAGTAAAAAATAAAAAAAAAAAATAGAGGAAAGCTAACTTTTGCTCGACCGAAGTTTTCATACCCTTGTAGCTTGTATGATTTATATGAATTAGTAGCCTGATTCCACTGACACAAATATGTACATTCGGCCAAATGTACACATTTTTGACAAGGCCTCCTATATACATTTTCTACACCCAATTTCTATGCCAGCTATACTATATAGTTGTCCTATTAAACTTGGTGGAATTATGTGAAAGCATAGAAAACTCATAAATGCGAGGTTTGTGGACGTTTGCGTTGAAGACAAAAAAGTTTTTATCACTAAAACAACATTTTCGGCCGATGGTTCCAATGCCAGCTATATGCTATAGTCATCCGATCTGGCCGGTTTCGACAAATGTGCTGCGTATTTGTACCAAAAGACTTCGTGCAAAGTTGGGTTAAGATATCTTTAAAACTGACGGAGGAGATAGCATAGAAACAGACGGACAGACGGACATGGCTATATCAACTCAGCTCGTCATGCTGATCAAGAATATATAAACTTTATGTGGTCGGAGATGCTTTCTTCCATGCGTTACAAACATCTCGACAATTTTAACATACCCTCTACAAGGGTATAAAAATAACTTTAAAAAAAGAACAACAAAAAACACCCACCGACCCTTTTTTTTAGAAAAATCGCCCTGAAATTTAGAACACAATTTCTGTTTTTGTTTTAGAAAAATTTTCATAAGAATAAGGCCAGTCGACTTTGGACCTTTTTTAGAGCGATTTTCTAAAAACTAGGGCGAAAATGGCACTTTTTAGGGCGAGTTGTTTTTTGAGTGAATTTAAAAACTTATTGTTGAATATTATAAATTTTCTTTTTTAATTTTTATTCGAGATTTGGATAAAGCAAAATGAAATAAAAAATTTCCAACTTCAATTGAAACGATAAAATACACATTTTTCTTATACCCGTTCCAAAGTCACATCTTTAGTATGCTCATTTTCATGCCATCCAAAATGGGTTCCAAAAGAACGTGTTAATCATACATTCTTTGCGCAGCGAACGCCGCATGCATGGAATATTCCCTTCCGACGGATGGACTTCTGGAACTAGTCTTTGAGAAAGAGAAATTGGAAGGGAAACCCGAACGATTCACGAAGTTTAAAGCAACAACAAAAACCCATGCTAAAATACCAACTCAAAGATGCATTCTTTGACCGTTTCACGGCTTAATAAAACCGAATGCAACTTTTCAGTTTTGGAAACTACTTCTTTGGTGAAAACAAAGTTATAAAGATGTGAATTTTTCTTGGTGTCAGGTCCGACTGGGTACTATCAAAAACAAATTTAATACTTTAAAAAATCTATGTTGTAGTCGACTTTTTTTCGTGTTTTCGGGTTTTTTATTTACACACTACTTACACGGGTTTCCATTTACACACGGGCTTACTATTTACATTGTCAATACTGATTTTATTTCTGTCTGTCTTGTCCATTAAGACTATTCTGGAAAAAAGAAAACAAACTAAAAAATTAAAAATCTTCGTTTATAATTTGTCGCCGATATTTGGTTGCTTCTGCCTAACTTTCCACTAGGATGCACATATCGTCAGCGTACATCAACGTTTTGACAGTTTGGCCGCCAAAGGTAATACCAACTGAAAGGATTTCGCAAATATTATCGATATAGAGCGAAAAAAGTAGTGGACTAATAAGACAGCCTTGCTTAACTACAGTATTCGTTTCAAACTAGTCCGATCCATCCCATACGGTTGCAATGTTGTCGGCATATAGATTCTGTAACGCATTGAGAATTTTGGAGGATTTACCTAGATTTCTCAGTTTGTAGAAGAGGCTTCGCCTATTGATCGTATCAAAAGCCACCTTAAAGTCTATAAAGCATATGAACATTTTTCTTTTATTTTGGATGTAAGACCGTAGAGTAGAATTTCCTGAATCCGCACTAGAATTTGCTCAAGATATCGTTGCGATTAACCCAAGACGTACTTTTCTCCAGTAGTATTCCTGCAAAAATTTCCATAATTGCGTTTAGACACGAGATACCTCGATAGTTGCTGGTT
The DNA here is from genome assembly GCA_037044535.1 of Lordiphosa magnipectinata. NCBI lineage: Eukaryota > Metazoa > Arthropoda > Insecta > Diptera > Drosophilidae > Lordiphosa > Lordiphosa magnipectinata. The sequence goes on along the minus strand of JBAMBO010002668.1, from coordinate 101,987 downwards.
TCCGTTTGTGTTCCTCTTTTGTGAATTGAGAATGTCAAGCTCTTCTTAAATGAAGTTGGAATGGCATCGTGGTACAGCGTCTGTCTTCGTTCATCTATGTCTGTCTACGGTGTCCATTCTCTATATATACAGTGTGACCATCGTCTCAATCTAAAAATACCTTAACGCTAAAATATCGATATATCTGTACATTTTCAAATAATTCCAAAGTCTACAAGAAACAATAAAGTTACAAAGGTTTAGGTTTCAATAAGTACCAGAACCCGAACCGGAACCAAAGCAAGATACGGTTTAATTCCCGCACTTTATACATTTAGCTAAACACTTTCCTTTTGAGATCTTTCTAATCAATTTTCTCAGTGTCTATGTGTGTGTGTGTGTGTGTATTTATCTGTTTGTATGTTCTCTCACTACTAAGTGCTCTTGCTGACGGAAATGGCCGACAGCAACAGCAACAGCGACAACGCGCGGAGATGAGTTTAGCGGAATGTCAGGTGCAGCAGCAGCGTATTTCTGCTTCTTCAGTTCTTCAGTTGTTGTTGTAAGTGTTGTTTCATAAAACTTTATTGTTGCCCGCTTGTTGTTTTTGTCACTGTCAACCATTGTTGTTGTTGTTGCTGTTGCTCTTGTCGCGTCTTTCACTGCTCCAGGCCATACATAAAATCATTCGCTTCCCCCTCCAGCATTGACTAATGCTGACACCCACAGCAACAAAAACAACGTGGAAAACAGTTACAACTGTTGTGGATCATTAAGTTGACGGTTTTCCGTTGCATTGGCTTGGCAACGACATTGGAACATGTCGGGGAAATATTGTGTGGAGTAGCGCTTTCCCTGTAGTTATATATCTAAAGAGCTGAACAAGACGAGCGACGGGAGTGAAACAAAGTGGAAAAAGGCAAAAGTTCCGCTTGAATTGTGAAATGCATAAATAAGTCATTCCAGGGAATGGAATATCTATTTAGACATTATGTTGATTTTACATGCTAGAGTTTGTGGCAGGTGTTTAGACTTCAATGTTGAAGTACGTGTAAAATGGGGAAAAGGGAAATGATTTAATGTGTAACGGTTAGAAAACTTCTTTTATTTGTAACAATGATATATAATACTTAGCTGCTTTAACTTTCCTTGTAAATATGCAAGCTCGTGCTGCATATTGAAATCCATTAATTATCTTCCCAAAAAGCTGGCCAAAAGTCGAAAAAGTATTTGATTTGGCTGAAAGATTGTACTCGGGGGTTTTCGGGGTCGTTGATTACGAATTCGAAGTCAAAATTCTGGAAAACTCAATGTCGGATCCTATATGGCGAACAATTTCTTCAAATTCCTGCGTTACAGGAGATTTCGTAGAAGTCATCGAGTCTGCACTTTTAATTGTAAAAGACACAGAAACGTTAAGCCACTCCTTGAATTTTGTGAAGAATTCGATTTCGAATTTCAATACTAATTTCAATAAATTTTGCAAAAAATTAAGTTGTTTTTCTACATTTGTGCCCATTGCATTAAAAGCACTCACCAGTGTTGCCAACGCCTCTACACAAAAAAAGGACGGTTGAAACCAGAAAAAAATACAGAAAACAGACCGATTATTTTTAAAGGATATAAAAAAACAGGATAAACAATGTTTCCTTATTAATACCAAAAAGCTTTAATGAATATCATGATGATATTTGGCGACCCCTCAAATGAAACAAACAGATATAAATGCTGTTTTTATACCCGTTACTCGTAGAGTAAAAGGGTATACTAAAGTCGTGCAAATGTATGTAACAGCCAGAAGGAATCATTTCCGACCATATAAAGTATATATATTCTTGGTCAGCATCAACAGCCGATTCGATATAGCCATGTCCGTCTGTCCGTCTGTCTGTCCGTCTGTCCGTCTGTCCGTCTGTCCGTCCGTCCGTCCGTCTGTATGAACACCTAGATCTCAGAGACTAGAAGAGCTAGAGCAACCAAATTTGAAATGTAGACTCCTATTGTCTGCACGCAGATCAAGTTTATTTTCAATTTTTGCCACGCCCCCTCACGCCCCCGCAATTTGGAAAAAACGTCATATCTCCTACAGTTTTGATGATAGATGGTTCGTACTTTCTAGAGATATCTAGTACTCAAAATTGTTTATTGATTTGCTGAAGGAATGATAAAGATCGGATGAACGATACTCAAGTTATGAGCAAAAAACGGTCAGTTAACACCCACCACCCACCCCACCCATAACCTAAGCATTGCGTTCAGCAGCAATCTTAGTGAGAGAGAGAGAGAGAGAGAGAGAGAGAGAGAGAGACTTAGAGAGCGCACTGCGTTGTGCGTTGTGTGTTAACTGGCCGTTTGACTCGTGACCAAATTCGAGCTGCGACATTAAGGGTGCAGAGTATGTAATAGTCGGGCTTGACCGACGTTTTCAAAAGTTTTGTTGTCTGATCTGTTTATCGTGATGAATTTGGAGTCATTTATGTTGCATTTAGTAATTGACAAATGTCTATTAATATCTGGCGGATAATAAATAGCCGAGTTAAAAAATATTGCATACTTTTCGGCTGACCCACCTCAGGCATACAGGAAGGATAATAAACATTTGTTTCCATGAGTAACGGGTATATCGAAGTCGGTTAGAGCCGACTTTAACTTACGCTCTCGTTTCGATATATTTCGGATGCTCACCGGCAACCATCTTCAGGAACAATAATTTTACACGTCTGTGCCGTCTGACTGTGGAGTTTCGAATACTTTTATTTTCGATTAATTCATATCGATCATATTATCAGCATCGATTTCGTGTGCAAATGATGCATTCGTTCCAATTAACCGAAGACAACTATCAGCAACTTGATCATTTTGGGCACATGTTTTGGCAAGCATGTTGGGCACAAGACATTGCGCTAGTGCCGCCTCCTGAAGATAAGCTGCTGATTTTGAAAGTGGCTGAAACGTAATTTTGTTTACCTGTGCGAAGTGCACTGCATTTTCCATGTGTTTTTATGGTCAATCTTTGAAATTAAACTGCAATGGCAGTATTTGCAGTATGGCTCCAGAACCGGATCCTTGGCATCTCGGCACATCCAATTTGTTAATTCAGGTTCTCTTAACCAAGATTCCTGAAATTTTTGTTTGTAAACGTCTTTCGGCATGCGAAATCATTTTTTATATGGAGTTTTTTGATTTCGCGAGTATTTCGCAGGTATCTCCGTACCAAGCTCAACCAACAATTCGCTATGATAATGAGCATGGACTTGCCAACTCGTTTTTTTGAAAAACAGCTGGTAAAATGTCGAAGGGGGTCTTGAAATTATGAAACTTGTTTGATTAGTCAGAACTACCTTCGAGATTTGAGCACACAATTAAAAAAAAATGGATGGAAAAATGGATATTTGATACGTCTGATTTCGATTACACACAAATAAAACAGGGCTGCATCGCTTAAAAAATGCTTATCGAAGGCGGAAAATCAATTTGAAAGCGAAGCCACGTAGTTGAAATTGATACAATGCCTTAAAACAATTAAAAAAAAAAGGATGAATAAAAGATAATATATAATAAAGGCATTTTTTGCGAAAAGGGGAAGTTTAAAAAAAAACATCGAAAAACCCGTTTATCGATAATATCTCGATAACTATTAGACAGCTTTTTCATGTCGATTTTCGTGCTTAGCGGGCCAAAATACTATAGAAAAAGTTGGCTGTCGAACAGTGCATATACATTATATTAGTGGTATATTCCTGAAAGAGATTTAGAATTGATTTAGACTTAATTTAGCTGTTCACAGCTGCGCCATACAAAACGTCTAGTGTGCCCAGAAAAAATGAGAAAGTAATGGTCATACTAGTTGATTTCGCGAAATCGAGTTTCAAAATACACATCTCCAGATTAAATGAATCCTGTCTGGCGTCAACTCTGTAAAGCTGCACGACGCTGGTCATAGAGGAAGACTTTTGCTCACAATTCCTAGCTGCGAGCGAGACCCTTGGGAGCAACAGGGCCAGAACCAATCAGCAATTGCAGTGCATAGATGGTTTATATCGTGGTCTGGTAGTAAAATTCATCGCCAGCGATGTAATGAGGCATATTTGGTTTCTATTATGCTAGTTTGCCAATCGATGATTTCGCCATCTCAAAACCGCTTTTTTGAAACCCAAGAAGAAGGTTAAATACGAAAGCCTAACACCAAACCAAGCTAATGACTCATCAAACAATTATCAATAAATTAAAATGAAAAAAAAAAACCAAGTAATAAATAAATAATATTAAAATAATAGAAAAGAAAATATTTTTTTTTCAATTTAGATGCTGCTTCATTGAAGAACTAGAACGAACTGAGGAAAATAACTATAGAAAGTCTAAAGACGGCTTTCCACTATATATTTGGTTAGATCAAAGTGGCTTTGGCTAATTGACAGTTAATTCAACGCATACTAGTTTGTTATTACAGCCAAGTACTATATGAATTCTGGAACAGGGCAGGCCAGCCACAGCCACCGGGGCCAAAATCACTCGGGTTTTGTACACAGATGACACGCAAAGTTCTGACAGTGAGAACGGTTGAGCCCAGAAAATCAAGTTAGCCCAGCGTGCGCAAATGCCCATAACAAGATCGATGTTCTCTTAAACACTTTGAAGGCTGGCAGCCTTCAAGTATCGATTACTAGTCTGTATACATTTACGTAAGCTTGGCCGTTTTCGTGGGCATATTGTATTCAAAACAGAATTCTATGTAATCGAAAAAGTGGGCGTATAAAAGAAAACACTTTGGCTTTAGATTACAACTCAATACACCAATAACTTGCTTAAAGTCCTAGATACGTTCCGGAAAAATAGGCCGTATAACTAATCAATTCTTTTCATACAAATCCATACAACTTCAGTTAAATCGGTTCCAATTAATCAAAAATAAGAAAATAAACACATTTCATAGTTAAAAAGAGAAAACAGAAAAGATCTTACTCACATATAAATATTATAAAAGAAAGCTGAAAGCTTTCTTAATCTGATAAAATGCTGCGGTCGTCAATTTCAGCTGTTTTTAAGTTAAAATTCATTCATTCACTTCTCGAAATAAGAGAGCGCATTTGTTAACAGATTTCCTGTTAGTTGCCTGGTTATAGCAGTCTCTGGCTCCTCATCAAGCGTTTGTTCGGTTACTAACTGGATCAGCTCCTCGTTTGAAAGAGGTTCCCTGTCAGCATCGAGCAAGTCCATCAAATCACCTACTTCTTAATCTTTATCAAATCAATATCATTTGCTAAACTCAAAATGTTTTCTCGAACCGCAGGAATAGAATTAACATCAGAATCAGACTTTGAGAATTCTGGCCATATTTGTTTCCAAGAATGGTTCATTCTGGTTGATTTTAATTTATACCATGATTCACTTATGTTGTACACTGCATCTCTGATGTTGTATCTTTGTATTTGTGTGTGAGCGCTGGTAGATGCTGTCTGTGTGTGTGAATGTGTGTATGCGTTGCCGGAGTCGCTTTCAAACCAGGAGCTCTCCCCACTGTGGACGATCCGTTTCATTTTGGGGGCGTCAGCGGAGGCATGAAGCCTGGTAATTGATACGCAAATCGAAAATCGCCACATTTGTTTTCGTGGAAAAAACTTGGCGCCTGCTGGTCGTGTGTGTGTGAGTCTGAGGCCGCTGGCAGAGTTTGATCGCATGTATGTGTGTTTGTAAGATGCGTCAAAATACGTTTGATTGTAGCTGCAGGCGCCGGCAGCATGTAAGTAAGTTTTTGTAGGCTATTGGCGTATGAATGTGAGCCAAATCGCTGTTTCTGTTGAGGATCTGGCTGGCTGCTGTCGAGGATCTGGATGGCTGCTGTCGAGGATCTGGATGGCTGCTGTCGAAATAGCGGTCGTCTTCATTTGGCGTGTTGCTGTTTGAATTTGGTTGAGCGAAAGCCGCATGTCGACATGAATCGCACAATGTGTGCGTGTGAATTTCGTCAGATATTGAAATTCATTTGTTTATCACACTGCTATGAATTTGTTTTGTTTATTGTTTTTGTTCTTTAACTTAGTCGGGGTCACCACTTTAGCTACGAGGTTTAATGTGTCACTAACGTTATTCAATATAACTTAAGCTAACAATTATCGTATACTTGAACGGAGCGAAGAGGGCGCCACCCGCGCGTGATCGAAAACAAGCCAGAAACTGCGCGTCAGGGATAGCGCAACGATGAATGGTGTGACCAGAGGTGGCCAGGTCTGCCACAATGGTCAAAGTAGTGGCCCCATCTATTGGTGAGTTAAGGAAATAGCTCAGCTAAGAAAGTTCGACGAAAATCATTTAAAACATTAATTTATAGAAATTATTCAAGCAACAAGGGTATATAAACTTCGGTCGAGACGAAGTTAGCTTTCCTCTATTTATTTTTTCTTAATTTTATTTTGCGTCTTATGAACGGAAAACCAAGTTGTCGGGATTTTATAACGTCATACATCTCTCTGGCACAAATTTTTTTTTTTAATATGTTTTTTTCGAGGACTTAACTAAAGTATCAAGTACCTAAGCTAACCAAAAGTTTCGATTGTCGTTTTGGCGAAGCATAATTTAAGTTTTATTACCGCCATCATTTGATGCTTTTACACACACATTTACACGCACATGCATAGAAGTACTTGTGGCGTATTTTATGTAAACTAACTGCTGGCGGAAGCGCAAGCTGCCAACAGCAAGAACATTGCACATTTCTTTTATGCAGTCGTCATTTGCGGCACTTTATTGAATTCCCCGAGAAACCAAAAACAAACCAAGCACATCCGTTGGCAGGTGTTATCATTCGCTGCTCTATTTTGCTGGCACTGACACACACACACACACACACACATGCTTCGTGATGTTTGCTTTGCTCTGGCCGAGGGAGAGAAAAACTCGTTGCATACTTTAAGGCAAAAGTCAACCGCAAAGTGAATTCCTCTATCGACAGACGCCATCTTGGGCAAATCTTAATGCGGATATATTAAGCAACGTATTTTTACAGCACTTCTCTTTGGCATCTCTCTCTCTCTCCCTCAATAGACTTTTGTATTACTTTCTTCTTTTTTCTCCTTTTTTGGCCTTGCCACTTCCGGTTGGGGCCACAGATTTAGAGAGCGCGATAAGACAGACGGCCCTCAACTTGAGGCGCTTGCCACTTCCGTTGAAGCCGCCATAAGAAAAACACTTACATGTTCGCTCTTCCTTTATTTCCCGTTTACTTATTTTAGTTTTCTTTTTATTGCTTGGCATTTTATTGCACAAAAAACAAAAACAAAAAAATTTTAATATTTATTTTTCGCTGTTTTTGGTTTATTTTGCACTGTGCCTTCCAGCGGTTGGTGTTTGTGTTTGGCATCGTATGTGGGTTGCCCAGTGTTTGCCGTCTGCTCGCGTTTAGTTAGCTGCGTTTTTAATGTTTAACAAACTTGAATGGTGCAGTTGAAAGTAAACCCAAAAAAAGAATCAAAAAAAAAAAAAAACAAACAGCGAACAAGGAAAATACAAACGAGTATTCTTCGCTTTTTTGCCGTTTGTTTGTTTGTTTGTGTCGAGGAGCAGAACTTTGTGGAAATTATTTTAAATTGTTAAAGGGGTTTGTAGTGCTTCTGCTTGAGTTTTTATCTCGTTTCAGCAGAGAAAATGGAATTATTATTGGATTTATGCAGGGCAGCGTAGTAAAAGGAATTTAAAATATATAAAAAGTAAGTGCCCAATATGCAGTTGAAGGCATTAAGCGAGTAAAAATAAGCGCAAACATTATTGTTACAAAAATTCTCCAAGCCTTTCAGTTTATCATTATAAATTTGTTTTACACAACATTTTCATTAAGTGGGTACAGCAGTTCAAGCAGTTTTAAAGCCAAGCAAATCTTGTTCCAAATTCCACAGCTGGTTGACGCTGTACTGGTCTTTGGTTAGCACGACGATCATAATAGTCACTTTCATGAGGCAAGCTAGACACACAGAACCCGTTAGTCACTTTCATTATAAAACGTCAATTAACTACTTACTTTAGTCCATTTCGTGAGTTAAGTTCCCTCCTACTCAACTTCTCCTTATATTGGGGCCAATGTTGATAGGGCTTTGGCATCTGTGTGTCCTGCCTTTGATTTGAGTGTTGTGGGTAATGCATTGGCTTTGAATTGATCCTTTGGTTAGGAAAGCATTCAGCATTTTGTTGGTAATTTGATGGCCTTGTATGGATCCTTTGATTAGAGTTGAATTGCGGCTTTGAACTATAACTTTGATTACAATTCCTGTTGCGATTCTGACTTGAATTTGGTGTGGAATTTCTTATGGGAATTGGTAAAAAAATACCTCCATATACTTGAGCAAAATGCTCAATATTCTCCTATTGTAAGAGTCAGTTTTAACTATATTCAATTGATTTAAGTAAATCACGGTCTTACTTGTGGGAAATATACGCCAGGTAATTCCATTCCCGTAAACGCCATATTTTGATGTAAATCGGTATATTCAAATTTGTATAATTTGGAAAATAGGCTTGCCGAAAAAAAATTTTGTTTTTCTATTTGTAATCAAAGTTTTGTATGTAGTTGTAGGCAGAGGAATTTGATTTGAATGTTTAATTTACATTGCTACAAAAGCTAAACTAAATTTGGGTGCTTGGCATACTATGGTTGATCAACATTTCTAAGGCAAAGGTTTTCACAAATTATTTACGTATGGTAGAAAAATATCATATTACTATAAAAACTAACACAAATCAGAATACAAATATTTATTAACATTTACAGCAATCAAACGATTATTAAACAGGTCACGTTGCAATGCTCGCAGAACTACATTTGACATCGTGCATTAATCACAGAATTTAAGTGATTATAAATAAGTCGTAAGTGTCTTGGTTCCAAGATGAATTTTTGGACTCTTTACCAAAGGTACATAGAGTATATTAAGTTTGTGCAAAAGTATGTAACAGGGAGAAGGAATCATTTCCGACCCTGTTGATCAGCAGCCGAGTCTATATATCGATGTCCGTCTGTCTGTATGAACGCACAGATCTCAGAGATGGTAAGAGATAGAGGTTTGACATTGTTGGTATTGTTTAGTGATAAATTTCCTAGCACGACAAGAATTATTCTTATATGTTATTGTGCTAGTCACGACGATGACAGCTCAACGATAAATATTTCAGCATTCGAGAAACAAAGGTATAGAATTTTTAAATTAAATTAAGTTAAGTTACATTTCACAAACAAATTTCACTTGCAAATGCAAATGTCCCAGTTTAAGAACGCTTACATCAAAATCGAAAATTTTTCTAACTAAACCCATAGATTAACATCTGATTTCGACCAAATTTCGCGAATGTTTTTGAAAACATATCAAATTAACAAACGCCGAGTTTAAGAACGAAAAAATTGAAAACAAAAAAGTTTTTCTCACTATAGTGACTTATAAGACTTAATTTCCGACCGATCGGCCCTAAGGCAGCCTTAAGATATAGTCATACGATTTCGACCCAATTTTGCGAACCTATTTGAAAGCATATAAAATTAGTCATCTGTGAGTTTAAGGACGCTAACATAAAAAACAAAAAAAATTTCTTACTAAGACTCATTTTCGACCGATCGGTTCTATGGCAACCATAAGATATAGTCACCCGATATCGATCAACTTTTTCAAATTAGTTTCAAAGCGTTTAATATTAATAATCACCGACCTAAAGAACGATTTACTTAAAAAAAAAGTTGTTTCTCACTCAGACCCATTTTCCGGCCGATCGGTCCTATGGCAGCCATAAGATATAGTCATCTGATTTTGACCAAAGTTTGCAAATCTGTTTGAAAGCATATAATATTAATAATAGCCGAGCTTGAGGACGCTAACAGTGAAAACAAAAAAGTTTTTTCACTAAGACCCATTTTCCGACCGATGGTTCCTATGACAGCTATAAGATATAGTCATCCGATCTTGACCAAAATTTGCAAATCTGTTTAAAAGCATATAATATTAATAATGACCGAATTTAAGGACGCTAACATTGAAAACAAAAAAGTTTTTCTTACAAAGACCCATTTTTCGATCGATGGTTCCTATGGCAGCAATAAGATATAGTCATCCGATCCGGTCGGTTCCGACATATTAGCAGCATGCAGTAAAAAGAAGACTCTGTGCCAAATTTTAGCTCGATAGCTTAAAAACTGAGAGACTAGTTTGAGTAGAAACAGACAGACGGACGGACAAAGCTCAATCGACTCAGCTCGTCGCCCTGATCAAGAATATATGTATATAGTTTGTGGGGTCGGAAATGAATATTTCTATCCGTTGCAAACTTCTGGGCAAAATTATAATACCCTTTGCAAGGGTATAAAAAATAATTTGAATTGAAATTGACTTTGATTTAAATAATGATTAACGTAAAAGCTATAAAATCTATATATATATATTTTGTTTTAGTGTATTTTTTAAATGGTGTGTAGGTAACTAGTTAGTTTTGCTTTACATTGCGTCTTTAAGTTATGTGGTAAAGAATTGCGCGTCAGAATTAGCAAGCTTGGTCTTTATGCAAATTATATTAGTAATCATTGATGCACTAAAGCTTAGCATAGCCCTGAGAATTATATACGATTTTAAAATGAGGTTTAAAAGTTTGCTTGCATGTTCCGTAATTTGATTTCGTGGTCTTATGTTATAGACATACCTAGCAATATTATTAAATAAAACATAGATTTTGTTTAAACTAATGGCATCACATTTCCCAAAGACCTCTGCTCCATAAAATAAAGAGGGCATCAAGTAAGATTTTGCAATTAAAAGTCTAATATGTTGGGGTAGGCATAGCTTTGTTAAATTAGGATGCCTTATCATTCCATAAGTTTTTGCAACTGCTCGAGCGAGATGATTACGCCATGAAAGTGTTGCATTAAAAGTAAAGCCAAGATTGACAGCATTGTCTACATACTCAATTTCACTTGTGTTTATTTTTAGCCTTGGGAATTCGTTTTAACGGACAACTAACATACACTTGAACATCGTCAGCATACATATGGACTTCACTTTTTGACAATACACTAGGAAGATCATTTACATACATAGTAAACAGCAGTGGCCCAAGGACGGACCCTTGAGGCACACCGCGCTTAGTCACAAGTAAAGTTGAAAAGTCAGATGATGGTTCAACCGCTTGACGACGATTCCTGAGAGAGAAGCATAGAAGTTTAAGAGAAGTATTAGAGAAATTAAATAGTTTTGACAACTTTGTACAGAGTATTTCATGATTGATTGTATCAAACTCTTTACGGAAGTCAAGTAATGTGAGAAAAGTGACTTGCCCATTGTCCACTTGATTCCTAATATCTTCAGCTATTTTTAATATAGCTGTGGTAACATATATGGAACATATACTTCTTATACTTGTAGGTATATCCAGTTTATTTTACATTTTTGCCACGCCTCCTGCCGCTCCCGCAATTTTGAAAAAACGTCATATCTTTCAGAGTTTTGTAGATAGATGCTTCTTAACTTCTAGAGATATTAGAGATCGATTTGCTGAAGGAATGATAAAGATCGGATGAAGGCTACTCAAGTTATGAGCAAAAAAAAAGCCAGTTAACATACCCCACCAGCCACCACAGCATTCCATTCAAAAAAGTCAATCTAAGAGAGAGAGAGAGAAACAGCATATAACAACTGAGCGTATAAGAACTGAGCGTATAATAAGTAAAACAAATCAGCAACCTAGGAATACAATTCAATGCAACTCTATACTGGAGCAACCACATAGTAAAAAATTCTGGGAAAACTTATGGTTGTCTCAGGCAACTAAGTTTATCAAAAACCATCATACCGCTGTTTAAACTTGAACATGCGACTCGACCACGATCCTAACGTTGCGTGAAATATCATAAACCTATCATTCTTTGTAACATTAAATTTTATAAAGGTTGCTGACAAGAGTCAGACACCGCACTTGAAAAGGAACAGCCATGGGAACCACTTGAAAAGGTTATCCGGTGTGTGCCACTTAATATGCATCGTGTGAGGCAATGTGTATTCCTTCAGACGAACGCATTCTTATAATTGCCTTAGTTAAGAACAGAATTAAGGGATGAGAAATTTAGAAATAAAAGGAAGATCGCTCGCCAGAGTGGGTCAGTACAAATTCAAACTTACAACCGTGCTCATTAAAGGTGTATAATTCTATACATCTATTTCCTGTTTGGTCCCCATGTTATTCTACGGTATAGAAATTTTATTGTGAAGCCTATAGTATGCCACGACTCCGTGTAACCTTCAACTCTATTGCGAAATATGTCTTTGACCTGACTCTTGAATCTTGGATTTAACTTAAAACTCTAGAACTCTAATTTTTGTCCATAAAATCATTGTTACTCGTGAAGATTGGTCAGTTCAGAAAAACACTTCAATGTCTTTGCCGCTCGCTGCTGGAATCAGCTTCCGCACCAACTTAAAACCATTAGGAACGCAACGCTTTTCAAAACTAACCTTGCCGACAATTTTAAAAGTCTAAACGCTTAAATGCTCAAATATTATTAAGAATAGCCGTATTGTAAACTTAAATTTAATTGATATCAACACCATTAGTAATTAAGCCAGGATACATTATATTTTTACCAACCTCCCCGAATTACATATTGTGACCAATACTATAATTATCAAGACAAGCTCTTGTTGTATTGGGAAACTATTAAGCAAACAATATACTATATATGTTTATACACCGAGAAAAAAATTGATATTTTTTCATATAAATTTTACTCTGATATGAAAATATATCAAATTGAAATGTTACAAATTTCAAATCGATATTTTCTAACATATCATTATTACATTTTTACTGAATTCTGAAACTATTCAATATCAATTTAAGTAAATGATATTATTTTGGATCAGAATGATACGATTTTCTTGCCAAATGATATGAAAAAATTTATATTTTTAAAAAGTTCATTCAACATAAAATTGATCTTTTTTTCTCTGTGTAGGTACAATATAAGCAACCCTTCGATACCAATATACGCCGTTTGATGGAAGGTCCGTTGCAGAAACAACTTCAGCAACGGTTCACTACCTTGGAAATGGCACAATTTAAATTCACTAATGAATGACGGCCAATGAATTTCCACAACTCCAACGAAATCATTATTAAATACGAAATTAATTCAAGAGAAATGCTTCGCTTACTCAAGCATTCCCATGCGCAGTCGTCCGACCACATGCAAATTTCGCCATATTTTCCTTTAATATATATATAAATATTTTTATGAGTTGTCGATTAATTAAAACTCGACAGAAAGCTCAACGTCAGTCGGCACCTGAACATGAGAATTGGCGCGACGGAAATGCATATTGCATTATTATCCGGTGGAAAGGTTGCTTACGTCCTGGCCCGGCAACGAATGATTTATTCATAAATTCCGCATACGCTAAGTGCACACACAAAAAAGGCGCTTGTAAGCCGGCAAATTATTATTTAAACCAAAAAAAAGAGAAAGAGGAATCGCACGCTGTTAATGAGGTTGCCATGGCATCTGCAATAACAAAATACCTGGGACAGACAACGCGCAAAAAGAGTTTGCCAATTAATAAATTTGTAATTTAAATACGCAGTTGGATAGTTGAGTTGAGCAAAAAAGTTCCATAATTGGCTCTCAATTGACCAGAGAGTCGGATAGTTGAATTGAACATGCTACGATAATGAATGAACCGGTTCCAATTTAAAATTAGTTTATTTGAAATTAAGCTCTGAAAATTATAAGCGAAAATTTAACTAATTTAATGCAAAAAATAATTTAGACATATTTTTATGTGATATAATAAGTAATAAGTAATAAGTAATAAGTAATAAGTAATAAGTAATAAGTAATAAGTAATAAGTAATAAGTAATAAGTAATAAGTAATAAGTAATAAGTAATAAGTAATAAGTAATAAGTAATAAGTAATAAGTAATAAGTAATAAGTAATAAGTAATAAGTAATAAGTAATAAGTAATAAGTAATAAGTAATAAGTAATAAGTAATAAGTAATAAGTAATAAGTAATAAGTAATAAGTAATAAGTAATAAGTAATAAGTAATAAGTAATAAGTAATAAGTAATAAGTAATAAGTAATAAGTAATAAGTAATAAGTAATAAGTAATAAGTAATAAGTAATAAGTAATAAGTAATAAGTAATAAGTAATAAGTAATAAGTAATAAGTAATAAGTAATAAGTAATAAGTAATAAGTAATAAGTAATAAGTAATAAGTAATAAGTAATAAGTAATAAGTAATAAGTAATAAGTAATAAGTAATAAGTAATAAGTAATAAGTAATAAGTAATAAGTAATAAGTAATAAGTAATAAGTAATAAGTAATAAGTAATAAGTAATAAGTAATAAGTAATAAGTAATAAGTAATAAGTAACAAGTAACAAGTAATAAGTAATAAGTAATAAGTAATAAGTAACAAGTAATAAGTAATAAGTAATAAATAATAAGTAATAAGTAATAAGTAATAAGTAATAAGTAATAAGTAATAAGTAATAAGTAATAAGTAATAAGTAACAAGTAACAAGTAATAAGTAATAAGTAATAAGTAACAAGTAATAAGTAATAAATAATAAGTAATAAGTAAATGAAAGTAATAACTCCAACTCCATATTACCAACCTTCAGACCAGATTTCGAATTAATAGCTTAAATAACTTTTGAGTTATGGCTCTGAAACACTTTTTAAGGTTCGAAAACGGTTGGATACAGGTTCGATACTGGTCCTGATCCACTAAAATATCCAATTCCATATTACCAACCTACAGATCAGATTTTTAGCTCATAGCTTAAATAACTTTTGGGTATGTCTCTGAAACACTTTTTAACCGGTTCGATACTGGTCCTGACCCAGTAAAATGTCCAACTCCATATAACCAGCCAACAGATCAGATTTCAAGTTCTGAAATATGGCTCTGAACCACTTTTATTTACAGCTTTTAACTGCTTTCGAACCGGTTCACCGAATTGAGATATAGCCTATGACAACTTTCCTGATCGGCATGAACATTCTGTAATAATTTCGTACTTTGACTTTTATAAATATGTATGTAACTGATCTGGCAGATTTGCTCCAACTTCGTTGTTACTTATGCAAGTGAGCTGAAATTTGGTTTGTACTCGTATTTTTAGCTCCCTATACGACTTAAGAAATCGGACCATTATTTCATATACCAGCCATATGGCCGATTTGAACCAACTTTGTTGGTTTTTTTCGCTATTGAACTGAATTTCAGTTCGAATATGTATTTTAAGCTCCTTAAGGGACTTATCGAATATGGTTCGACTCGGCATACTATTTCATATAGCTGTCATATAACTGATCTGTCCGATTTGCTCCAACTTTGATGTATTTCGCGCTATTGAACTGAAATTCGGTTCGTACTTTTATTTTTAGCTCCAAATACGACTTACGACAAATTGTTCATGTTTGACGCTACCAAGCTCAAAAATTTTGTATGGTTCTCTCTCATGTAATATCTTCAACTTAAGGGCGCTGTCCATGGCTACGAAAACGGCCGCGAAATGAAAAACTCCATATAAAGAAAACTGCTAAGGAATTTTTGTGTGTGGCCGTTTCAAATTCGGTTTCTACCAATCGCGAAAAATGCTTACGTTTCCCACTACGTCTTGTTCAAGCGCTGTTAAGTGCTTTAAGTGCTGTTAACGCCTCTTTTTTGCCGTGACGTGAGCAAAATAGGTTTCGATTCTAATTTGTGCGGCCAAATTGGAAGGCCAAATTGAAAATGAGGTCATCTAAAAAAGATTCCTGCAGAAAGCGTCGCCTAATGGCACTTTCTATGGCGGGAAAGCTGAAGCTGAAGATGCCTTAACACTTGTCAAATATCTCTAAAGAGACTCTCGGCCGATAATGTAATAGCAAAGCAAATATCTATAAGTATTTAGAAAATGTAGGGTTCCTTGATTTGACAGGTTCAATTTAATAAGAGTTTCTCTTTAGAGAATTTTGACAACCCACTATTTAGAGATATGATGAGTATGATAAGTGTAAAGGCAGCTTAGATATGTAAATATTCGCATGTGTTTCAGAGATTTTGGTATAAACGCTTTCATTTCGAATAAAAACTGCTTGATCATATATTTGAAGTGCCACAACTATTAGATGACAAAAGTTGGGCGATTTGATTGATTTATTTTGGGCTCACGGGGAAATATAAGACCCTTTGACCACGGACTCACGCTCCCCAAGCCATCGCCATACCGATATATCGATATCTTTCGTTTGCACATCCCTAAGACCAGTGATGAGCCATTTGATCGTAGGTGGTTAGATTTATAGTTTCAAATTCTTCATCTCAACTCATCTCTAGTGCGCAGCACTGTAATTAAAATATCGATATCGGTCTATGGACGCCATCGATTCCATTTGAGAAAATTTCTTATTTAACATCTACAACTTAAAACCATGTCGCCACGAAAGCCAACTACACCGCCATCCACCTGGAAAGAGGAATCTCGCCACTTCTTTAAGGACGTCATCAATGATACCTTGAACCAAGACGGTTCAGTCCTTAGTCCCAACGAGAGCAAAATGCTAGAGACGCTTTGGGTACAAAAATTGCAGCCCGAAAAACGCATACCCTCGTCTGATACCAGGCCATTGACACCGCCGCCGAAGCACGTAGCCACAAGCCCGGAGAAAAGCAGCTCTACACAAAACAACCCGGAGAATGAGAAGGAACCAGAGGAACCCACTCGGTCACTGGATCAAATTGACGATCAGGAATGGATAGTGAATCGCGTAACCATACCGGCCTTCCGAGATCATTGGGAGCGCCGTGTATTTGATATTGATATGCCCGCGTATGCCTTGAAAAGGCATTTGATTGATCCGCTGCTATGCTGGGAACTGCTGGACAAAGTGATGGAACTGCCCGTGGAGTTGGGCCAAGCACTACTGCAAGAGCGCATCATCATATGGCTGAATGAAGGAGCATAAATCCTGAATTCGAATTCGTTTAGTGTTAAGCAAAGATAACCAACCTATCCAACCTAGCCATTCCAAAAGTGTTGAGAATATTCACAATATTTCATTTAAGAAAATCAAAGCAAAACCTTCAGAATTTGCATTAAACATTATAAAATCCGAGAGTTAATGTTAAAAAGAATCAGAAAAATCAGAAATAACTTGTCTAATTTGTGCGTAATTAAAAAGCATACTACAAAGAGATTGAGAAAAGCTCAACTTGGCCCTTAGCCAATACATTTGAAAAATTTAAAAAACTTTTTCTTTTCTTTTAAATGATAAATCATTTAAATATAATTTATAATATTCCCAATAATAAATAACATCCAAAAATGATTATATATTGAAATAATTTGTTAAACATTTTTATACTCTATACCAAAGGTAAGTTAAGTAACTACCAACGTGATTGGCAGTGCAAGCTCAGGGGGCCTCAAACTGAACTATCTAAACATTCTCGCACCTTTGAATTGTATATAAAATACTTTGATAAAATAGCAAACATTTTGCTTCCGCCGTTTTTAAGTTGCTTACGGTATCTATTCCATTCCAGGTCTTAGAGTTGGTCATGAAACTTATGGCCATCCTCAATGTAAAATCGTAAAATTTGATTAAAATGATACATTTTGGCAGAGCTGTTGCTGTTCATCATCAAATAATTCCGAAATTCTAAAATTCAATAGGGAAAATGTCAAATGCCAAAACTGTAATCAAAGAAATGATTGCACAATGCCTCCAGGTAGACAATAGTCGGCGCGATGAACAGGTATGGCAAACAGCTGGCCCCACTGATTGCTTTTGGCATTTGGAATGTTGCACACTGCAGCAATGGCATTCCATATGTGGGAGTACATACTCCCACATATCCCACATATCCATTGTGAACTTAAGCTGTTCCCACTAATACCCGTGCGTCTGGTGGCCATGACCACTAATTAGAGCAATGTCCTCACTACCAAGTGCAGTGGATGGCCAATAGAATGGCTAATTAATTAATAGATAGCGGGAGAATTTATTGATTAAAATGAAATTGTTCTTTTACATTATTCGAAGTCGGATTAAATATCACGCTTGGTCTGGCGCTTTGCTTTCTTTGTGATATTGGAATAGGAACTGGAAGCGTTCGGGGCTGGCTTATGCTGCTTCCTCTTTGACACCGAGGACTGGGCCTCTTCTGCAGCATTGACATCGCTTCCAAAGTCATCGGAATCCTGTTTATTCTCACCTATTTCGACTTCTTCATATTCTGCTGGCTTTACAGCCACCTTGCGATTGGTGCGTTTTCCACCAGCTGCTTTTGGCGAGGCACTGGTGACCTGTTGTTCCTCCTTCTCCGAATCATCCGCTGTACACTGATGCATGGGCTTGACATGCGGCTTGCGTTGACTCATCTGCTGCTCACGTCGTTTCTCGCGCTTTTCCTTCCGCAACTGGGTTAACTTGCGCTGGCGATCCTGAAGCGGATTGGCGCCCATGTTCGTTAGCACTTTGACACAGCCAGTCTGGGGTTTATATACGGCACGATTTTTCAAGCCCTGCCCATGAGTCTGACCAAAGTTGGAGTCCAATTTCGGACGCAAAGTTATCTTCTGCTTGGTGGAACCCTGTGCCTGGTAACACTTACCCAGGCCCACATGCGGACGACTCTGATAATCAGTTAACGGATGTACAATAACATCTAATAACATCGAACCTACCTCATGAAAGGTCTGGCTGCCATCGGAACAGCGTACCATACGTGCATTGGACTTCTTGACGAGCTCTCCGGTGAAATTACTATTGCGAAGTTGGGGATTAACCTGCAGAACGTTATCGGGTATTGAGGGCAAAGATAATTCGAACTCAGCGGTAAGTTTAAACTTGAACTGTTTAGTGTCCTCTTTGGCGAGGTCCTCATCAGCGGACACTTCCTCATCAGAACTAACAGAAGGCAATTGAGGCTTCTTAGTAAGCTTCTTTTTTAAGGATTCACTCGATTCCGAGGAGTCGCTATCACTACTGCCAGAATCGCTGGGGCAAGTGACTGAAGTGCTTGATCTCGAACTGGAGGAATTTGAAAGATCAAAGAGTTTTCTGGTAGGCGCCAACTCCATATTCTGCCTTTGCCTAATTTTCGAACTATTCATGCAAGCTCTGGGAGATCGTGAACGACTTGGTCGAGTCGAAAGGGCCTGCTTAGATGATGAAGGGACGTTATCATCATCGCTAGAACTGTACAAATCCACCTTGCTGCGACCGGAAAATTAATAGAAAATGTAAGCTGTAGCACTTTAATCCACATAAAACTTACCTCAAGTTCAAATAATTATCGCTTAAGGCATTGGCTTCTTTACATTGCTCCTTCTGCTTCATTAAAGCTACGAGAACAGTTTGGGTACAGTTGTGTTGGTGAAGAATTAATTAAGAACTTACCTTTTAGATTCCTGCGATTTACATTCGGATCCACCATGATTGGCCTTTTTTGCAGAATATTTCTGACAAGAGTTTTTTTTTCCCAGCCACAGAGTTGCTTAGCGGAGCGAACTTGAGCTAGTTCCAGTTGGCAATCAAATAGAGTGACCAGGTGGCAAAATGTTATGAAATTGTTAGGTAAACGCAACTTTTCCACTGGCCTTTCAGAACAGTCACTAAATGTTGTTATTGTCTAAATGAATTATGAAATATGCAGTTTTTGTACCAAAAATATGCTTTAAATATATAATAAAAAACTGCAAGTTGTGAACGGCTTGCCCCTAGAATTGAAGGTAAATGTTTTAAATATGTCTCTTTGCTCAGCTAATTTAAGAAAATTTTCCTTGGATGGAAAAGCCTAGCCCAGAATTCCTCTTGTGAGAGTACAGCCTGAAATTATGAATTTCATTCATTGAATTTTGTATTCATTAAATTAGTTTTAAAGGTAAAGGATTTTTGTGGTGCAAAACCCCAAAAAGTGTAGTAACACCCACATACAAAACATGGAAAGGCTCAGGAGGGATGATAAGAGCAAATTGATACAAGGCCGCAAAAAAAATAGCTATATTTTACATATATATATCCAAATTCCGTTTCCACAAGTGATTCCCGATGCGGAGACTCCACACATAAAATTTTTAAACGCATGTTGTCAATGAAGGTTAAGTTTTAACATAATAATTCGTAAAAATAAAATAATTTCCTTTTGAAATTCGCGCTGTTTAAAAAAAAAAAAAAACAAAAATATTGAAAAACTGCTAGATGTGAAGGGTAAGTTTATTCATTTTGGCTGCAATTATAACATAATTTCGAATCAAAAATCGTTTTCCAAGTCACTTAGACCCTATAGATCACTTTGTATGTTGCTATTGGTCCGCTTTATGAACCTGAAAATGCTAAAGCGGTTAAATTCTATGGGCAATATGGGCCTATTTCCAATATGATTCCATATTTCGAGATGTACATTTATTTTTTTTAAGCGTTTCCATAGAAAATGTATATATTTTGTATTAAAATCATTTTTATTCATGCCCTTACCGAGATTTGAGCTTAGGTCTTGTTAATTTTAGTCTTATTCCTTAACCTCTACACCATTGCTGTTAAGATAGAGTAGCCAGCTAAATGTGCTATAAATATAACTCTTAATTATATTTTCTGGCTTCCATGAATTTCAAATGACAGATAACAAATAATGTAAAAATCTTCGGGGTGAATGGACACATGTTTGAAATATGTACACTTTGTTTCCTATGGAGAATATTATTATACATTGTTTGATATGTGACATATTCACACATATATATGTACATTAGATTGGACCTCCTGAATATGAAATTTTTAAGGTCATAGTCTCACCCCACTATCTGATGAATTTTGGTGAATAGCATGCGTAAAAAAAAATAACAAAAGTAAAATAAGTAAAGTTTTAACGGGTGCGAATAGACTCTTAAGTTGTTGTTAATAGCTCATACGCAGTGTTGCCTATTACACAGGCCAACCAAATGACCACTTTTGTGAGGTCCAGCCTTTTTTGTTGTTATGATCCGACCTTCTTTCCCGGGTCCGACTATCGGTCGCCGACTAGCTTACGGCTGACTCAGGGATGAGTACCTCGATAGCTGGACTGGTCGGCTAACAACGACCTACCACAGGTTGACTTAAAAAAATCGGACAACCCCCATAATTCTCAGACACTGATCTTCAGAACGCCACCTCACCCCCTAGAACAAATTTACACTAACATATTCTTTTCTCAAATACATATATTATCTAGCGATCCACTAACAACTATAGACATATTCATTATGTTTCCTAACCAGGGTACCTCTGGGACGAATACACGACAAATAATAAATATACATATAAATGGGATTAATAAATTAAATTAAGGGAATAAATTAAATAAATACTTAAATACTATAGCTCCCTACTGTCATGCCGGTTTTTACTTGGCTTTTAATTAAGTATAAAAACTAATTTCTCCTCCAAAAATTGGATCCTCTGGGGGGCCGCCGCCAAATCCAGCAATCAAGCTCCTCTCTCCGCGAAAACTTTCCAGAAAATTTCACTAAAATACACACACTAATTAACCGTACACAAATACACTTATTCACTCTTACCGAGATAGAGACTTATTGCTAATTTTTAAACTATAAATGTAATTTTCGGTTGGGCTACGTGCAAACTTTAGACCCTTCTTCTTACTCTGAGTCACTATTCGCCCAGGACGGAAACAATTTAAAATTTTGAGCCGCTCACTCCCTGAACCTTCGGAACTAGTGAACCAGCACGAACAGTAAACCACTCGTGCGCAGCCATGGTTCCAATCTCGTTTATCGGCGGCTTGTATATCGATAAGCATTAAGATCAAAACAAACAAACATTTCGGGTCTTAGCTTTATACCAGCACATAACATTGTATTAAATTCTGTTCCAGTTTTGTGCACTGATTCCAAAACTGGTCTCGGTTTTTGTCCATCAGCTCTTGTTTTCAAGATATCGCGGAAAAACAATTTTGCAGTATTTTTGGCTTTCAAAAAATTATGGAGGTTACACCGAGCAAAAATATTTGTATTTATGAGTTTTATTCGACTGTATACATATTAATGCAGCCTTAAAAAAATCATGGGAGCAGCATCAGCAAACCCAAAAGCGTCGAAATAGGCCATTGAAAAGTAATTTCCATCAAATTATGGCCAATTTTTCAAACTTAATCGTTGGCTGGATTTTAATTACAACATGTAGCCTAAGAGCCTAAGGGCTCTTCTATTTTCACAAATTTTGTTGCATTTAAATCAGCTGGATGGACAAAGTTACAGCCGGTTAATCCCGAAAAAATTTAATACTAGATTGATACATAAAATGTGTATAGGAAATATTAAAAGACTACGTGATCTAACATAGATCTTACATTAATTGCAAAATTACAAGCAAATGTACAATAACATTCAGGCAGTACTAGATTCAAACAATTTATCACAAATTCATATTTGGTTAATATCAAACAACCTCGCGAAAATGACATCAAGATTTTATGAATTGGGCCAAATGAGATCCTCACTCAGCCCCTTGTGACTATTATGATGAAAGAGATTTCAGTGGAGAGTCTATCTGTGAAACGAATGTATATGTTGAGAAGATTTACCATTCTTATTATTTAGAGGAATATGTAATGAATACAAGGTAGTGCAAATACTTGATCTATTTCACAAGCGAATACGTTTGTAAGTCTTAAGTTGGAAATTTGAATTTTGTATTTTTAATTTGATTTAAGTGGTTACATACAGTTAAGTGGCCCAAAACAAAACTATTTTCAAGAATTTTTCCTGATAAGACCTTTAAATTAATTAATGTAAAAATTTTTACACATATTGAGGTAACTTTTAACTGTATTTTAACATTTCTTATTTGAAAAAAATTATCATTTTGAAAGCTGCTACATCCGATCTCCAGGAGCTCCACTCAAAAAAAGCGCTTTGCAGTGACCACGATATCTCTGGACTTGATCATCCTGTTCAACTGTTTTAAAATCTGGAAATTAATCATCTTATTATTCAAAAGCCGCTAATTTAAGGGGATAAAATCATTTTACCACCGATTCACATTAAGCTTGCTTTAATGAAACAATCTGTCAAGGCTCAATAAGCCGAGCAAAAGAACACCAGTCCACAAATGTAGTTGCCTTTTTAAATTTCAAAAGATGACATCAATTGAAATTACCCTCTGATGTATATATATTCTTGATCAGCATCAACAGCTGAGTCGATATAGCAATGTCCATCTGTCCGTCCGTATGAATGAGGAGATCTCAGAGATGGTAAGAGATAGAGGTTTGACATGTATGGGACATAAATTTCTTAATCTTGCAGGCAGATCAAGTTTATTTTCAAAAACGTTTTAACTGTCTCAGTTTTGTAGCTAGACGGTTCATACCATTATACAACTACGACAGGTATGGCGCTCTCTTTT
Source organism: Lordiphosa magnipectinata (assembly GCA_037044535.1). NCBI lineage: Eukaryota > Metazoa > Arthropoda > Insecta > Diptera > Drosophilidae > Lordiphosa > Lordiphosa magnipectinata. The sequence continues at coordinate 78,586 of JBAMBO010002668.1, read as the reverse complement.
TGAAACTCCACTGCTTCAGTTTGTTGCTGTCACTTGATACAAAAGGTTGTGTGCGAACGAATTTTTGTTTGTTTTGCCGACGGGATTGGTTGGGTTTCTGTTTCACTGGTCGCAATACATGCTTTTACTACTTAGTACTCAATTACGCAATTGTCTTGGACTTGCTGCCGAACGGGAAGAGCTATACCTAGGTATTGGGAGGCCATTCACAGTCACTGACTCGATGGACATCCTACTCAGCTCGCAAAACAATTGGAATGCTATTAGTATGCACCAGGGCTGCAAAGGTTCTAAAATTTTTGCGTCGCGCTGAACGACAGCACAATTCGACTTCAACCCCTAGATACACAGGGAAAAAAAATATGCAAATTCTACACGAAAATGTAGGATTTCTACGCGTTTTGACCGAGATTTTCAACCCATTACTTTTGTGTAGCTTTTTTGCATGCCGCGTTTAGTTTTCTCATTTCAACACGTGGCGTGTGGCTTTTCTGCATGTCGCGTTTAGCTTTCTCATTTCTAAATGCAGCATGTAGAAAAACTACATGCCAAAAGTTAATGTAGAAAACCTAAACGTTCGTGTGGTATTCAGATTGCTACATGAAAATGTAGAAGTTATTTGGAAATAAGCTGATTTTCTAATGTCGCTTTGCCAACTTCAGTGCCATGCTCATCTTACTCTTAAATTAAATAAAAAACCATTAATGAACCTTATAATAAATTTTCTATGCAATTTCGATTAAGTTAACTTAAAACCTCGAATAACAATATATATTGTACACAACCACCTTTTTCGCAAAGCCCCCTAAAGCTCTTTTCACCTTGTCAAACTAATTGCCATTGAATGGTCCGGTTTCCATGCAAGACAAAGAGAAAATTCATCCACATGGATGCGGGCATTCAGATTCATTTACATTTTTGCTTTGTCATCAGACACATGATTAGCCGGCCAGCATTATTTATGGACAATGTTTTGGAGTGTTGAATTTAAATATGCCTCCCAGGTATAATGGCAATTCCCTCGTAGATGAGAAATGTCACGACTGAATGGAGCCAGCCACTAGGCTTAAATTGGTGTCTAATAAACACATAATCAAGGTTCATTTGCTGCAGGAGACACTAAATTGCATTAGCACAAAGGCCAGCCACCCACACAGCCCAACCCCTGTACAAAGTTTACACACTTGTCGACAAATATGTGTGCAAGATATTTGGCCTACAGGCGTTGTAGCATGGCCCAAAGCTACAAGCCACCTCTCCCCCACACCAACCACGCCCAAAAGTTGGTGACAGTTTAGTTTATAGTCCGTAACAAGTTAAGGCGTATCTGTATTACATTTGAATGCAACAAGAATCTCTGGCCATGTAATGAGCTTATGTGCTTATAAAGTGAGCAAAATGAACATGGGATGTAAGCATGCAACATGAAACTGACAATGGAACAAAAAACTGAAATTGCCTGCCGGTGCTTAATCAATGTCAGTCTGCATTGGGCAAAGGAAGGAGCACAGTTAAGGTACACGAATTGGAGTTGTAGAGCTTTTATGGCCTATTTTTTTTTTTAGTTGTCTTACCAAGGATTTGACATGAAAGTGTAATTGTTTCACTCTACTTACGCTCTTAAATTTGTTTTGGTTTTGTGCGGGCTTTAATTTTAATATGTGTTTCGGTCAAATGATCTGCTTGTTTGGTGTTTCTCTTGAAAAAGGAAACTGGTCAAGGTCCTAGTTTAGGTTGACTGATAAAGTAAAAATTATACCGTTACAGATAAATGCAATAAATAAAATAAGTGTAATCGACTTTTTACTGTTTTATTTAGACACGGCTTACTATTTACATTGTCTATACGAGTTTGTTCTGTCTGTCTTGTCCATTCTATATACAGCGTCTGTCTTCGTTCGTCTCTGTTTGTCCATTCTCTAAACCAGGATCCCTATCTAATGTGTATATAACAGCGCTCTACACTCAGAGAAAAAATAGAGAATTTCACTCTTGAATAAAGAGCATTCGTTCTCAAAAGTACGGTGAGAGTGAAAATTCTTGATCCAAGAGCGAAGAAACACGACCGACCCGACCCGACCGACGTGGTCCGTCTCGTCTCCAACGCCATTCTCTCAACGACCAACTGCGCATGCGCTCTCACTCTCTGCGAGAGCGACTCCAACGCTGTTCTCTCAAAGTTAAGTTGCCCTTGCCGATAAAAAACCAAATTGAGAACGTTTAGAACGAATTTATCTCGATTCCAAGAGCGAAATTCTTGAAAATTCAAGAACGACTAATTTTTTTTCAAGAGAGTTCGTACTCAAATTATTCGTTCTAGTTTTGGTAAATATGCGGAAAAAAACCAAAAACTTCTCCCGTGTTCCATTTTTTTTAGCCAGTTCCAATTAAAAATCGGAAAAGGGGATCATGAAGTTGTGCAAATGTATGCAACAGCCAGAAGGAAGCATCTCCGACCCTATAAAGTATATATTTGAATGATCAGCATCAACAGCCGAGTCGATTTAGCCATGTCCGTCTGTCTGTCTGTATGAACGCGTCGATCTCAGAGACTATAAGAGATAGAGCCACCAATTTTTGCATGTATGTAGGTGTATACCGTGCCCAGATCATGTTGTTTCAGATTTGGAAAATTCTTCCTCCTCATCCTTTTAACCGCGGAAAACTGTCAAAGCCTCAATTTTTAAGTTTGTACTCGGAATTTTAATTCTGAAAACCACAATAAGATCCGAGCAAAAACTTTTCCTCATGCCTGGAAAATAGCAAAAATACTGCCAATTCCAAAAAACAATAATGAACATCGTCCAATCTCCATATTACCGTTCATATCTAAAGCATTTGAGCAAGTCATGTCTTGTCAAATGTCTAAGTTCATGCAGGAAAACTCTCTGCTGAATGACAGACAATCAGGATTCAGAAAACATCGAAGTTGCACTACTACCGTAACTAAAATCAGCGAAGATATACGACGAAATATGGACAAGAGCTACGTAGCATTTTTGACTTTGCTAGATTATAGCAAAGCGTTCGTTTTAGTTAATCACGAGATTCTCTGCACAAAGCTTAGTAGATTAGTAGAATTTCTCCAGTACAGCATTAAAATTGATGAGCTCGTACCTGCATGACCGACTGCAAGCAGTAGCTACTGTAGATAGAAGATCATCCTTTCTGTCACTAATTCGTGGCGTCCCACAAGGATCAGTTCTTGGACCATTACGACCTCCCAAATGTTCTGTCTAAATGTGATGTTCAAATGTATGCAAATGATGCCCAGATGTATGTCAGTCGTCCGTTAAACAAAATTTCTGAATGTGTTGATGTTTGTAATTGTGAACTGGGCAAAGAAAAATGGTCTAAAAATCAACCCAACAAAGTCCAAGTGCATTGTTGTATATAAAAAGAGATTTGATACAGGTTGCTTACCAAATCTAAAGATTGATGGTATCAGTATAGACTACGTTGAGCAAGCAGTAAATTTAGTTTTTACATTTAACAATATTTTATCATGGGATGATCACATAAACAACGCAATTGGCAAAACATACTCCTTAATCCGGCAGTTAAATATAACGAAAAGTTTCATACCAACGCATATTAAACATCTGGTTGCAAAAACATACACACCTGATCATATTAATAGGTACACACATCAACTCTGACTTTAAGGTAACAGAAAACAGTTTTATTCATTGTTTCAAACTTAAAATTTGTTCTCATTGGTTCTTAAACTATTTGTTCTTAATAAAATAAACTTAATTGTAACATAGAATAATAATATAACATAAAAGAGATCATTTTGTGTTTCAGACACGTTTTCAGTGTGATCATAATAATAGGTACACTTCATGTGTTGGTAAAAAAAAAAAATTTTTATTTCCATTGTGTTCTTTTTTTAGGTAAATTAGTATTTCCTAACTTAGTATCCAGTGTATCCACCTCTATTTTTGGCCACTACTGCTATTTTTTTTTTGGCATACTTTTAATAAGAGCCTGGCAGGTCTCTACTGGTGTCTCATACCACAGTTTTTGGACACCTTCCCATAATTTTTGTTTATTTGAAAATGAATGCTTTGCCAATTTCTTTTTTAAGTCTCCCCACAAGTTTTCAATGGGGTTAAGGTCGGGGGATTGGCTTGGCCACTTCAGAACGTCAACTTTTTGGTCCTCGAAAAATTTAGATATTAGCCTTGATGTGTGTTTAGGATCATTATCTTGCTGAAATACCCAACGTAATGGCATATTTTCCTCAGCATACGGTACCATAACTGTTTCTAATATGGATTTGTACTCTTCAGCATTCATTTTGTTCGTAGTCTGATAAATTGGACCTACGCCGTACCACGAGAAGCAACCCCATACCATTATATTGCCACCTCCATGTTTGATTGTTTTTTTTGTAAACCGTGGACGGAATTCCTTTCCATTAGGGCGTCGAACATTCCTTTCACAGTCATTCCCAAACAAATTATTCTTGGTTTCATCGCTCCATAACATGTTTCTCCATTTTTTCTCCCCGGTGCATCCTACCCAGTCTTTGTGGTCCCTTGCAAAAGTTTGCCTCATGGTGATATTTTTTTTGCGCATAAGTGGGACTTTTCTGGCAATTCTTCCTGGTAGGTTGGCATATTGTAGTCGTCTTCGGATACTTGGAGCACTAACTGAATTCCCAATTTCGGCTGCAATAGCCTTCGATGATTTAAATGGGTCCTTTTTGCTCAAAGTTACTATGTAGTGGTCAAGGGTTTCTGTTGTTTTTTGTGGCCTTCCACGGGTTTCCTGTCTTGGTTTTCTTTCCAATGCATTTTTAACAAAATTATGAGACCTGTTCATTAATTTGGCGATGGCTCGTAAAGATTTGCCTTCTTTTTTCAGACTAAGAACCAATCGAGCTTCTTCTTTAGTACAATGAGAATTTCGAAACATTTTTCCTAAAACAAATAATTATTTAATTCTCCGTATGGACAGGAGCTATACTTAATTTACCTTAAGTTACCAAACGATCACTGATTACAAAATTATTCACTTGATACTTGTGAGAAACGGAGACTGTACCTATTATTATGATCAGGCGAAATGTGTGGTGGACTCGCAATTTATAGAAAAGCTTTGATATACGGGGCAGCCCCTATTTCAACTCTTTGTCACAGTGTGGCCAGACATTGACAACAACAAAAAACCAAAAATTAAAAAGTTGTCAACACTAAAAGTACGAAAAACCCATCTATAATTAAAAAATTCCGGTGCGTACCTATTAATATGATCAGGTGTATACATAGTACCTTCGCTTTTATACGGTGTGGAAGTGTAGTAGTGTAGTAGTTGTAGTGCAAAGTTTAAATCTTAACTTAATGTTGCTTTCAACCACATATCTAGGTATGTCTACAACAAAAAACGATCGGATCACATATACGAATTTGCAGAGAAAATTTTTGACATTCCGTTAAACTCGTGGATTTGCTTGAGAGCTCTCATTTTCCTGCACAAAATAATTAACACTTCAGAGCCTTCATATCTTTATGAGATATTAAAGTTGGCTGAAAATCTAATCTGCCCTAAAAATGAACTCGCTACCTCAGACTTCCATTATTTCCCATTTGCTATTCGCCTTTGGAATCATTTACCAAACAATATTAAATCGATAAAAAGCGCACCACTATTTAAGAAAAGTTTAGAACACCATCTCAAACAATAGCACAAATATAACCATTCCTCTTTTTAATTTTCTAATGTAATTATTGATTGTTTATATAATTTATCCTTAGTTTAAGTTAATGTATTTTTGTATTGTTTTCAAATCGATGTCAACCTGTGATTAGTGCCATAAACATAAGTCTCCATGTACTTGTAGCACTAAGATAATAATAATAATAATAAACAAACAAACAAACATTACTTGGTACAGGGTTTTTTGCAGTCGGGATACTTGACTGCAGCACTCTTACTTGTTTATCATTCCAATTCGACGCTATTTTATCGGACATCACACAATTATCTGTTACTAGTGCTGACAATTTCAGAGATAGAACCATGGAGCATTAAGGATTGGCTGCGCTGCCTCTCAATTTTGGGTAGTTTAAGCGATAGTGCCCTCATATACATTCAAATTACAATTTTTTGTTTGAGGAACTGAATAAAACGAATCGGAAATGATTTTAAATACATATATGTATTTGAATGGCATTGAGCGATAATCGGTGTTCCTACTAAATATATCCATTTCTTGTAAACCTATATACAAGTTCCTCTTAGACATCGTTTAGTTTAACTCGTTTTGCCGAATTCTTGGGGGTTTCTTTATCCGATAGCTCGTTCTGGTCTATGTTGCCATTGATTCGTTTGTAGCTCACCGGCTTTGGCCTTGTATTAGTCGCCTCTTCGGAGTATTTAGCAAATATTTGGGTCAATTTTCCAATCAACTCTTCTTGATCGCTTATACTAAAGCTGCCGATGGCATAAGACCAATTCTTTAGCACCAAACTGGGCTTACAGGTTACCATATTGATTTCAGGTATATAACGCTCCGGGTGGACAGCGTCCATGGGTTTTTCCAATGTCTGATTGAGCTCACGGGGAGTGCGCACTCTTAGAGAGCCTTGTGGCTTCACCTGTTTATAGATTTCGCCCATGTGGCGATAATACTTTTGAGACAGACGACACTGGTCAGTGGGATCACGTATTTGGAGTATGTGCAGCTCACGGAAGGCATGTTGCAGGCTTCGACAACACTCGAGGACTAGAACAGACAATTTTCAGTGATTAGAATTGTGCAAAAACAGTACATACTTTATACTCACCTGTGGTGTTCAGCTCATGGGCCACACTCATCCAGGCTGTGCGCTTCTTCACGTTGGTTGCCTTCTCAAAGGTATGCGGATAGCGACGCAGAGCCCGGGTCAATTCAAAGGCATCCAAGGCGGGCAGTGTACGGAAATTACGCACCAAATCCTCAGCAGGTGGCTCACTTTCCAAAGAGGGCGGTGGCACAAAAGCAATCGAAGGTGCAGGAGCTGGTACCGCCAAACGACTCACTTCCCCTGTTAGCAAACGTTTTGCCTCCTCCGTCTCCCAGGGCATGGTTATGTCGGCCATGTTTTTCAATCTGGACTGATTCGGGGAGCCGGATGTCATTTGATTCTCATACCTATAGCATCGTTTCACTTCCTCCAGAAACTTATTGTGCACTATGTAGTAATAGGGCTCGAGAGGATGATAACGTACATCCACAAGAAACTTAAGCTGCTCCAGTGTCTGCCACCAGTTTTTGGGCCAAGGATTCTCAATGCCACGCTCTAGATCGTCCATGTAGGCACGAAAGGCAAACTTAAACATCACCCAGATGTCACGATGGTTCACTGGAAGAAAGAAAGGTAAAGTTAGGGTTCGAAAGGCAAAGTTTAGGAACAGAGAATGCGTCTGGATTTTTTGATCGTGTTTTTAATATTAGTGCTCTACATTCCACCAAGCTTAGCAACAGCGATCTGCAAGATCTCGCTTTAAAAGCGAATTCGGCGTAACTGACACTCAAAATTATGCAGTCCTGTCAAATACACACTCGTCTTATTGGTATTTTTGCTACTGAGCGCCTTGTATGATCGTCTGTTCAAGTAGTTGATTCTGCTTTGAGCGGCACCACGTGTTGATTTCGTCTTCGAGTTTAATTCGTACACGAATAGCACACAAACTAGAAATACGTATAGAAACAGAAATACGATCTGGTTGAGCAAGATTGACGAGATCGAGATGGGCGTAAAATCCAAATTTCAGGATGAGATTGAATTTTAAATTTAACTTTTGTATCGGGGCGAGGTTGAGTTGAAAATTTGTCATCGGGTGGGATTGAAACAGAGATTGAAACTATACTTACTATTGGGAAACTTTTCGCTGGCCAAACGCCACACCTCCTGTTGCTCATACTCAAACGATGGTCCCAGATTCTTCAAAGTTTCTCCCGGTCTTGGCTTACGCAGCTCCCAATATAAATGTTCATACTGGGAAAAGTGTTTCATTAATGCTGGGAATTTATCCTTGTATTCCATCCATTGATATTTAATTGCTATCTCATCGAATTTTCTAAATAATTGATATGATTTCTTCCAAATCTTGGAATTGTTTTTACACGGAGTCATCAGTTCGCTCATGGGTGCAATTCGTGGGAAAAGTGAGATGTTGTCCAGTAGAAAATTCCAGCAGGCGAGACAAACGAGCTCTAAAAGTGTTTAATGTTTGATATAAGATTTAATTTAATATCAGAGATTAAAACAGAAATGAATTATGGTTACGGTAACTACTTGGGCAGTTCACATCTACACAAATCTGTTCATGTTCTGCATGTATAGGTAGTTATTTACTGCACTTACCTAGTAGCCTAGAAGGAACAGAAAAGTTAAGGCGACCTAAAAGTTCAGAAGAGTCTATATCACCGATAATTAGCTTGTGAAGAAAAGAAACACCTAAGACTGTTCTACGGTTAGCCAACGAAGAAAGGTAAATAAGCAAGAGTCTGTTAGAATACGTTGGTAAACGAAGGTTTGTGTCCCAATTTAAGCCATGTAGGGCAAAAGGCAAGAAATGCTTCTGAACTGATTCAATACGATCTATATACTTTTTATACTGCAGACACCAGATGATCGAGCAGTATTCAAGTAAAGGACGGACTAGAGCAGTGTACAAAAGCTTTGTGGTGTATGGATCATTAAATTCCTCCGACCAAAGTTTAACGAATCCAAGTACACCATTCGCCATATTAACAATAGAGGATCGAAACTCAATTTGGGGTCAAAAAGAATTCCAAGATCAACGACTGTAGATATTCGTTTCAAGGGTTCATTGCCAATCGTATAGGTAACCAGCGAAGGTTTGCTACGATGGAAAGTCATAAACATACACTAGGAGCAATTAAGGCGTAATTGATTAATCAAGCACCAGGGCTACAATCTTTTGGAATGCGTCGGGTCGTTGAAAGATAAAAGACAAAGGCAGGCTTTGATGAATTAGAACGAATCAGAACTTTTTGAGTTCTATCTTTTAAATAGGAGGAAATCCAAAGCAGAAAAGATGAAGCAAATCCTAAACGATCAAGCTTAAAAAGGAGATGATCGTGGTTCACAGAATCAAATGCTTTACTGAAGTCGGTGTGAATGACATCAGTTTGATTTTTTGAAAGGAATCTATCGTTAAACATTGAGTTAAATTCAAGCAAATTGGTCGTAGTTGACCGACGCTTTGTAAATCCATGCTGGAAAGGTGTTAAAATCCTTTTTACAGTAGTGCTGTAAGGATTAGGTTATAATCTGTTCAAATCAGGGAATCAAACCGGAACCAGAACCGGAACCTTATACCGAAAAGAACCGATTAAAACTAAGAACCAAAACCGGAACTGGAACCGATATTTGAAATTTATTGTGTACCGGTATCCGAGTACCGATATTTTTGGAACCTAAAAGACCGAAAAGAACCTAAACATTGTACCGGTACAGTTTCGGTTCTGAGTGCAACAACTAGACTTCAAAGCTGACACTTAGTTTTGGGGGACTTTTAAACAATTTCCAACAAAAAGGAGTCGGGTCTTTTAAAACATTTGTACTGTAAAATAGAATAACACGAGATCAGTCTTTTGACAAATATTGCATCCTTTATTCTTTGACCCACATTATAATGTCAAGCTAATGCTAAACTCGAAACTGAAAAGTATGTACTTGTGTTATCCATTTCTGTTCAACTTAAAACTTAATGAGGAAAGCAGCACAAATACTTTAGAAGCAGGACACTACAAATAGTTCAGTAGTGATCAATTTTTCTGAGCTTAAAACGTTTTCCAAATTGAAGTCTTTGGAATTATTTGAAAATGACCGCCAAGATGTATAAATGTATCGATATTTAAGTGTTAAGGTATTGGTATAAAATTGAATGATGGTCACACTGTATAGAGAATGGACGATGACGAAACCGAGAGTAGAAGATGGACGAAGACAGAAGCTGTAATCAAAATGGCAAGCAGACAGAAAGAAAAATCCATATCGAAAAACCGTGAAGAGAAAAACACGTATATACGAAACCCGATAACCCGAAAAAACTCTCCTTTATAAAATAAAGAAGATGAACATAAATGGTGGACAGAAAACTCAACAAAGCTTCCACAATTGTGTGGCTTTTGAGAAGGGCAAGTAAGCGTTTAACTTTTATTAAGGCTTCGCTAAGAAATCGAATGAATGCATAACCAATGACCCCTCTTTCTTCATATTTTACCGGTTCATACCGGTATACCGAAATAAGAAAGCGGGCGGGGCGGGGGAACCGAATACCGAAATATCATTAGAACATAAACAGAACCTTTTACCGAAACATAAGTTTCGGTACGTACCAGAACTGGAACCGGAACTGAAATACGATTCGGTTTGATTCCCAGGTTCAAATAATTTTGGAATAGCGGATAGCTTAGCTATACCCCTATAATTGGATACATCAGATTTTACACCCTTTTTATAAAGAGGAATAATCAGGTCTGTTCTCATTTCCGAGTGGATTTAATAAGTAAAATGATTGGAATTCCGAATCGTTTTCATTATGATGTTCCCATTTTCGAGTGAAATAAAAATCGATTTTCTTTTCGAATGAATGTTCGAATCGATTTCGAATTATTATTCAGCTGACCTTAACAATTTCGATCAACACTGCGCATGCGCTGATGCGGAATCGCGAACAGCTCGGTTTCAATTCGATCGTTTTGGCTTTCGTCTACACGAAATTTCTGAGGTACAACTTTAAAAAAATTAATTTTAAATCAAGGTGTTTGCTCAATTTATCTATTGGATACTTCAAAAAATTCACAATATTTGACTTATAAAAATATTTTTCTTGGTCAAAACTTGTGAATCGTTCATCCGATCTTTATCATCTCTTTGGCAAATCGGTAAGCAATCTTGATTACTAAATATCATTAGAAGGTACGAAGCATCTATCTACGAAACTGTGGGAGACATACATGTTCCATACATGTCAAACCTCTATCTCTTACCATCAGGGCTATTTCGACTCGGCTGTTGATGCTGATTAAGAATATACACACCTGATCATATTAATAGGTACACACATCAACTCTGACTTTAAGGTAACAGAAAACAGTTTTATTCATTGTTTCAAACTTAAAACTTGTTCTCATTGGTTCTTAAACTATTTGTTTTTAATAAAATAAACTTAATTGTAACATAGAATAATAATATAACATAAAAGAGATCATTTTGTGTTTCAGATACGTTTTCAGTGTGATCATAATAATAGGTACACTTCATGTGGTGGTAAGAAAAAAAATTTTAATTTCCATTTTGTGTTCTTTTTTTAGGTAAATTAGGTAATAAGAGCCTGGCAGGTCTCTACTGGTGTCTCAGACCACAGTTTTTGGACACCTTCCCATAATTTTTGTTTATTTGAAAATGAATGCTTTGCCAATTTCTTTTTTAAGTCTCCCCACAAGTTTTCAATGGGGTTAAGGTCGGGGGATTGGCTTGGCCACTTCAGAACGTCAACTTTTTGGTCCTCGAAAAATTTAGATAATAGCCTTGATGTGTGTTTAGGATCATTATTTGCTGAAATACCCAACGTAATGGCATATTTTCCTCAGCATACGGTACCATAACTGTTTCCAATATGGATTTGTACTCTTCAGCATTCATTTTGTTCGTAGTCAGATAAATTGGACCTACGCCGTACCAGGAGAAGCAACCCCATACCATTATATTGCCACCTACATGTTTGACTGTTTTTTTTGTAAACCGTGGATGGAATTCCTTTCCATTAGGGCGTCGAACACATCTTTCACAGTCATTCCCAAACAAATTAATCTTGGTTTCATCGCTCCATAAAATGTTTCTCCATTTTTTTTCCCCGGTGCATCCTACCCAGTCTTTGTGGTCCCTTGCAAAAGTTTGCCTCATGGTGATATTTTTTTTGCGCATAAGTGGGACTTTTCTGGCAATTCTTCCTGGTAGGTTGGCATCTTGTAGTCGTCTTCGGATAGTTGGAGCACTAACTGAATTCCCAATTTCGGCTGCAATAGCCTTCGATGACTTAAATGGGTCCTTTTTGCTCAAAGTTACTATGTAGTGGTCAAGGGTTTCTGTTGTTTTTTGTGGCCTTCCACGGGTTTCCTGTCTTGGTTTTCTTTCCAATGCATTTTTAAAAAAATTATGAGACCTGTTCATTAATTTGGCGATGGCTCGTAAAGATTTGCCTTCTTTTCTCAGACTAAGAACCAATCGAGCTTCTTCTTTAGTACAATGAGAATTTCGACATATTTTTTCTGAAAAAAAATAATTTTTTAATTCTCTGTATTGACAGGAGCTATACTTAATTAATCTTTAGTTACCAAAAGATCACTGGTTACAAAATTATTCACTTGATACTTGTGAGAAACGGAGACTGTACCTATTATTATGATCAGGCGAAATGTATGGTGTATGGTGTATGACTCGCAATTTATAGAAAAGCTTTGATATACGGGGAAGCCTCTCTTTCAACTCTTTGTCACAGCGTGGCCAGACATTGACAACAACAAAAAAACCAAAAATTAAAAAGTTGTCAACACTAAAAGTACGAAAAAACCATCTATAATTAAAAAATTCCGGTGTGTACCTATTAATATGAGCAGGTGTGTATATACTTTATAAGGTCAGAAAAGATACATATATTTGGACAAATTTAATATACTCTGTGCACCTTTTGTACAGAATATAAAAAGGCGTTCGCGCAAACAACAACAATGTGACATACAACAATATAGAATAAAAAACTTACCCGGCATGCGAAACTTCCTGGCGACTTGCAGCCAAAGTTCACGATATTTCGACTCCAATTGAAGATTTTTGTTGTGTAATTGGGGCCAAAACATAATTTCTCGAATGAAATTGGCGGTACGCACCATATTCAGACGATACTTTGATATTAAAGGTGTACCACGTATTTCCAGGATATTGCCAGTCTTGGGATTCTCTACGAGCTCAACCGTAATGTCACGCAAACGTGGATCAATTGGAGGGAGTGAAGGAGGAGTAGTTGAAGAAGTAGTAGCAGAGGCGGCATCCCAACCACTATTCAGATCAGATGAGGGGGCAGGGACACTGACACTGTTGTTAATGGAGAAGCTGCTGATGTTGTTGTTGGAGCTGTTTGAGTTGATTTGTAAAGTGGCAGATACTTTGGGTGGTGCAGTTAGGTTCACCTTATCGTTGATTGTGGTTATGGGTACAAATTTAAGCATGGCCATTTTTTTTTCACCGGGTGAATTAACTGGTGTGATGAGCGGAGTTAGGTAACTTGTAATGGTTGAGGGTTTTATAGCTGCTGCTGCGGCTGAAGTGCTTGGCAGATTATTTAGTGGCAATTTAAAATTAGTTGTTTTTAGCAAAGATAAGACATGTGTCATTGTAGTGGTCGCAGCGGCTGATGCTCCAGTAGAGGCTGGAGTCAGTTGTATGGTGGCCGGTATGGATATAGTCAAGGGTTTGGCTGACACCATGCTAATGGCTGAATTGATTTTGGGTATGGTGATGGTGTTATTTGACTGTGGCATTCTCATTTTTGGCGGATAAACAATGGCCAAAGGTAGACGTGCGGGTGGAGCTGGTGGTGTGGAAGTTTTACAAGATCTGTACAGACTGCCAATGACATCTTCGAAAAACCATTTGTCCTGCAGCTGATAGCCCACCTTACGCATTTTGGCCAGCTCTAGATAGAACGCACGCAACATCAGCCAAGTAATCTCACAGCGCTGATGGCTATAATTCAATTGTTTGGCCAATTTTAGCCAGAGTTCGTGATATCTGGCTGGTTTGACCTGTGAGGTAATATATTTTTCCGTCAACTGGCAGAGCTCAGGCATGGATTTCAGTAACTTTATCAGTAGCTTCACACCACCTAATTGCTCGATGGGATCATACCAGTCATCCTTTAGATATAGTGAACTCTTGCAGACCGATTGCCTGAATTGGAACATGTGAGGAGACAGAAATGACATTAATTGCCAGAATTCGGAGGTGGCTTCCGGACTGGTTTGACTGTTCATCTCCCATTCGAAGCGTGTCTGCAGCAGCAGCCATGTTTTCATCAATTTGGTGGCCTTAACTTTCAGCTCATTGGATATGGAACTCCAGATAAGGCCAACATGTCGATGATTCTCAAAGCAGGGATTACGTGCATCATATAGCTGTGGATAGGCACGCACTGCCTCAATGAGGCGACGATTTTCCGGCGTACAACGAAATCCTCCAGTTTGTTTATCCAACAAATCCACATCGATTATATCACTGGGCGCCGCCACCACGGGTGCATTCAAAGTTGGTTTATCTGGTTTTTGTAGGGGATATTTGGCCACATGCTTGTATAGAAAGAAGAGCTCCTCCTCATAAAGCATTACAGGACGTCTACGTTGATTCACAAAGCTATAATAATTTTGCAGGTGTCTCACATGTCGCTGGTAATGATAACGTAACTTGGCCCACATGCTCAAGCATTTGGTATCATCCTGATCCAATCGTCTGGCAATGCTCCTCCAGAGCTGCTGCTTATGTTTATGATCATGGAAACGCGAATGATTGCTATCATAGAGAGCACGCTGACGTCGCACCAAGGCAATCAGGCGACACTCCAGAGCACATTTCTCCGGCTGCTGCTGAACCTGCTGCACTGTAAAAGTTTTGAGATTTTGGATTAAAAGTGAATCGAAATGGAATGCTCCTAGACTTACTTTCGAAAGGGTCCAAGGTAATTATCAGTTCACGTGGTTTTGACTTTATGACCAGTTCCTGGTCGCTATTCTTCTCTGGGATTGAGATCATTTTTGGTAGAACCTCGGGAATGGCTATCGATTTTGTGTACTGTTCGTTTTCCTCCAGAGTTGTAATCATTGCTTGATCCTGGTTCATTCCATCGCTTTTCTTAGGAAATTGTATCAATTCTGTGTCCTTTTCCGTAACCTTTAGCCTCAATTCACTCTCCTCTGAGTTTAGTTTCTTCTCTGGTTCCTGTTGATTCTCTGCCTGAACTTGATTTTTATTCTGCATTTGAGTCCGTGACTTTATCTCATTCTCTTCTGGAATAAATATCAAATCAGTGTCCAGTTCATACTCCTCTGGAATCATAAACTCTGCCTCCACTGGCCTCAGCAGCCGATTTCTGTTCTTCTCCATCTTATGCTTCTCTATTTCACTCTCCTCTGCTTCCACTTTTATATTCAGCTTATTAAGGGGCTGCTTCCCCCGTCGCCAGTTGATCATCCAGCGTCAATTTGGAGAGTTTACTTTGTACAAAAATCTAGGTAACTATACACTGTTCTACTGGTTGGAGCAGTATATAATATAATATAATTTTCCACGGCGTGCTTAACTTTTGCGGCTTGCAGAAGAAGAAGAAGAAAAAGAATCTTCTCGCATGTACGTCAAAATAGCGTCGGTCATTTAGCAACGACTTGGAACGGTGGAATATGAGACAAAAATACACACTTTGTTTTCTTATAGTTACATAGGGAAACAATTAAATTGAACTAATTTAACCCAATCTTACAATTATTCATAACCCGTTTGAAAGCTTTGAGCTAAATTCAAATTTCGACATAAAATTTTTGTTTTTTTTTATTAAGATAAAAGTGCATATAGATTGCATATACTTTTGCTATCTTAAATCCTTCTAAGGGTACAAAGGGTAAAAAAAAAATGCATAAAAAACCTTAAGAAACCATTTGATTGCAATTAACATTAAGTTTTTCTTTGCATTATAACAGAAAACACATAAATAAAATGATGGAAAAACTGTTACGTTATTTTAGAATCCTCAAACATTCATCTTTCTTTTAGGTATTAGATATTGTGTGCTTTGTTATGCAAACGTCGCTAAAAATTACGAAAATACACTTCAAATTTCAAAGTTGCTTCCATTTTTTTTGTGGCATGCGTCACAAAACCTTGTGATCAATTAACTCGCAACAAATACCTATTATTTAATTATGTATTATGCCATTCGAAAGTATACTTAAATCCCACTAAACACCATGTAAAGGACCAACAATTTTTACTTTTTATGTAAGACGTTTGTCACGCGGGATTCGCCCATATTCAAGATTATTTAAAAAAAAATTTATGAAAATTGTCCCCACAGTTTTTGAGCAAATCAATTTACAGGGGATTAATCTAGGAATTTCTCCATGCAGAATAAGCCGAATTTTCGTACAACATGCTTAGCTGATTTATTTCCCAAACTCAGAAAAAGATGGCGCCACTACTTTGACAATTTGCCTGCCAGTTTGTTATATGGCAGCTAAACCATATATTCATTAGATATGGACCATACTCTTCAAAATTGTGTGGAAACAGATTATATTCATAGCTGGAAAGTATACAGAAGCTACCATTGAAAACAAAAAAGTTTTTGTCACAAGAAATTCGGTTTCGACCGATCGTTCTTATGGCAGCTACATGCTATAATCATCCGATTTGAAAAAAATTTGGCAGAATTGTGTGGTAGCGTGTAATTTTAATTAGTAAGAAGTTTGGGACCGAAAGCATTGAAAACAACAAAGTTTTTCCTACTAAGACTTTTTTTCAGACCTAACTTTTGTAGGGCAGCTATACTATATAGTTAGCCGATTTTCATAAAAGTTGGTGGAGTTATGTGAAAGCATAGAAAATTTTTAAGTACGAGGTTTCGGGACGTTTGCGTTGAAGACAAAAAAGTTTTTCTCACTATAACTAGTTTTTCGACCTATTATTCCTATGGCAGCTATATGCTATAATCATCCGATCCGGCCGGTTCCAACAAATGTGCAGCGTCTTTGTACCAAAAGACTTCGTGCAAAGTTTCGTTAAGATAGCTTTAAAACTGACGAAGGAGATAGCATAGAAACAGACGGACATGGCTATATCAACTCAGCTCGTCATGCTCATCAAGATTATATATACTTTATGTGGTCGGAGATGCTTCCTTTTATGCCTTACAAGCATCTGAACAATTTTAATATACCCTCTAAAAGGGTATAAAAATTGCCCCGTTGTTCCAGACTCAATCATTCTAAATCCTTGCTAACTTTTCGCGGTATTTTCACGTACATAAAGTTAGCGATGATTTTGAAATGTAAATCTATTCTTTTTGTGGAAACCGTGACATTTCTCTCTAATAAGAAACAGTGACTGTTCTGAAACTGCCAGTGGAAAAGCTGCGTTCACCCAACTTTTTCCTAGCATTTTGCAAGCTGGTCACTCTATTTGATTCCCGACTGGAACTAGTTTCATTTACAGTTCCACTAAAGTTCGCTCCGCTGAGCAACTCTGTGGCTGGGAAAAAAAACCTCGTGTCGCATATATTCTGGAAAATTCCGAACAAAATGTCCAGTCATGGTGGATCCGAATGTAAATCGCAGCCATCTAAAAAGGTGAGTTCCTTTATAATCCTTTGCCGGCACAACTGTATCCAAGCTGTTTTTCTTTTGCAGCTTTAATAAAGCACAAGGAGCAATGTGAAACTTCAAGAGTTATTTATTCGGTGAGAAGGGAGGTTTTGTGTGGACTTAAATGTGTTAAAGCTTACGGTTGAGCTGTATTTAAAGTTAAGGGTACTCATCGTAAAATTTGTCGATGGGACCCTCAACATTAAATCAGGCTCGACCCAGCGACTCTTCGGCATCAAGTGAATCTTCAAAGAAAACGCTTAATTAGTCGGTGTTTACACAGTGAAGCCAACACTACATGAACTTTGCTTCACCGTGTAAATCCCGATTAAGAAGCGATCTCTGCAAAAGTTGTGAATAAGAAGCAAACATGTGCATGCCACAGTCCATACACAATGCACACATTGTCCGCTGGTTCGATTACGTGGTATTTGATGTCATCGGATCAACGTACTATGCTTGCGTTGGACTCGTCGACGGCAATCATGCATCACTACTGCACAGCAAATGATTTGGAGGAGTAGGTCTAGGTCACCAGAGTCGACAAACGCACCGGATGCAATGTGTCTGTAAAGCCAGCGGTATATGAAGAAGGAATAGTTATACTCACATATTACTAGTTCACATATCGAAGGATTTAGATGACTTTGACAGCGATATCAATGATGTAATCAATGTCGGTGAACTCGATTACAATAAAGATGCCCAGGAGTCTGAATCCTTCGATTCGGAGAAAGAAGCGAAGTCGTGGTATGACTTTTAACCTACCCAAAGGTACTAGAGCAATTCATTGGAATTTCTAGATTGTCAGGCGCCTATCAAGAATGATGATGAGCTAGAAGTTGATCTTCCATGAAAACTTCTGGGCAGTCGTCTTTCCTTAACGTGTAGGTGACATTGGCACACTTCGCTGGATTGATACCCATCTGCAAAATCGGTACATGTACTGCTGGAAAATGTCCGTGGCGCTGTATACATAGGGATGTCTGGACAAAATCGCTGTGTCATCAGCAAAGGAGGCAAGTAAAAGGTACTATGGGTAATTCCTGGGAATGTTAACTCCAGTGGGCATGTACATGGTTGAAAGTGCGTCAAACGTGGGGCGGAGGACGCTGCTCCCCTGTGGCACTCCTGCACGTGTTGTTCTTGTACTCGGTTCCACTCCATCAAGGACTACAGAAAACGTCCTGTCACTAAGGAAGCTGCGCACCAGATCAAAGAGCTGTGGAGGGAGAAGACTTTATCCTGCACAGCAATCCTTCAAGGCACACACGATCGAACGCTTGCTTCACGTCGACGAATAATGCCACGATGTACTCCTTGGCATGGTACCCTTCAAGGATAAAGTTACTTACCCTGTTTAACTGTTCTGGGTGCTACCTCCTAAACTCAAATTGAAAGTATGAAATGCATTGGCTGAGCTCATCCAAGGCAAGTATTCTGCCCAGCAGGCACCTCTCAAAGCTAAGAAAAGATAGTCAGAAAAATAGGCTTGGTAAGAAAAACCTTTTAGTTTTTAATGCTATCGCTTTGCAACTTAATATTTCTTAATTTTATATGCTTTCACATAATTCTGCTTAATTTGATCCAAATCGGATGACTATAGCATATAGCTGCCATAGCAACGATCGATAGAATAAGTTGTTCTAGTGAGAAAACCGTTTTTTGTTTTAAATGCAATCGCTTTCAAACTTTATATTTATTAATTTTATATGCTTCCACATAATTCTGCTTAATTTTATCCAAATCGGATGACACTAGCATATAGCTGACATAGGAACAATCGGTCGAAAAAGTAGTTCTAGTAGAAAAACCTTTTTTGTTTTCCAGCTATGAACATTCTCTATTCCAACACAATTTTGGCGAATTTGATCCGAATCGGATGACTATAGCAGATAGCTGCCATCGGAACAATCGGTCGGAAAAGAAAGAAAAACAACTTTTTAGTTAGTAAAGGTAGCGGCTTTATGGTTTCCAGTTATGAATGTTTTCTGATTCAGCACAATTTTGACGTTTTTGATCATCTATTGGTGAGTTTGGGAAATCACTCGACTAACATTGTTCAAAACGGAAATGAATTTGTTCTATGAAAACAATTCAAAACATTTATTTCTATACATTTTACGAGCTGCAAGGGAATATAAACTTCGGTCGAGCCGAAGTTAGCTTTCCTCTATTTTCCAGTTATTAAATGTTTGGTATCTGGGAGACAAAAGTAGACAGTATACAGGTCATTATGGTAAATTAAAATCTGAACAATTGGATGGCTTTATCACACTAAACAGAAGTATTTGATTAGATTTGTAGGCAAATAAAGTGTCACTTATTTTGCGAATACATGACAAATGTTCATTATGTAATGGGTTACATACCATCACAGGTTAAATGGGCACATCTAATGTCTGTGATAGTGACACTTCTATATTTTCCATTATGATATGATAAAAATATTTTAAATTCAGAATGATTGAAAAATTTTAATTAGGTTTTTGGCCATGCACTCTAATTTCCCTCTACTTCTAGCTCAAGGACTTGGGTCAGAGCTGCATTCCTCATTAACTTTTACTTGAACAGAAATTGATGGACAAATGTCTAAAAAAATGTTTTAAATGCCACAGACTGAGTGGTCGTAAAAATGGTTGATTCAACCGGAGAACCTTTTTGGCTCGTTTTTTTTTTGGTTCCATCGAACCAGACCCAAAACTTAATATTCTAAATCCTTAACCTCACAACACTGGACTCAAAACGGACACCCTCTGCTTGAAAAAGTTCGGTTCAAAGAACAACTTTAGACAGTTTATTATAGAACTTATGTTACTATCACAATATATTGACCGGACTCAAATAATTTTATAGTGCTGAGTCGGAGCATTAAAAATCATTTAAAAATCATATCCAAACTCGTCATATTTCGATTTCGAAAATGAAATAAAACTTAAGACAAGTTGTTAAATGGCAAAAATGGTGATGCTAGCTCTTCATTTTAAAGTCCGGGTACTTTTGTAAGCTGTGGTAGAGAATTTATGAATGATGTTTATTCGGATATTGATTACATTTTTGTACACTTGAAAAATGTATTATAATTTTGCCATGTAGTTTGCAACGCATAGAAGGGAATCATCTCCGACCTAATTACGTATACACACCTGATCATATTAATAGGTACACACATCAACTCTGCCTTTAAGGTAACAGAAAACAGTTTTATTCATTGTTTCAAACTTAAAATTTGTTCTCATTGGTTCTTAAACTATTTGTTTTTAATAAAATGAACTTAATTGTAACATAGAATAATAATATAACATAAAAGAGCTCATTTTGTGTTTCAGATACGTTTTCAGTGTGATCATAATAATAGGTACACTTCATGTGTTGGTAAGATAAAAAATTTGTATTTCCATTTTGTGTTCTTTTTTTAGGTAAATTAGTATTTCCTAACTTAGTATCCAGTGTATCCACCTCTATTTTTGGCCACTACTGCTATTCTTTTTGTCATACTTTTAATAAGAGCCTGGCAGGTCTCTACTGGTGTCTCATACCACAGTTTTTGGACACCTTCCCATAATTTTTATTTATTTGAAAATGGAATGCTTTGCCAATTTCTTTTTTAAGTCTCCCCACAAGTTTTCAATGGGGTTAAGGTCGGCGGATTGGCTTGGCCACTTCAGAACGTCAACTTTTTGGTCCTCGAAAAATTTAGATAACAGCCTTGATGTGTGTTTAGGATCATTATCTTGCTGAAATACCCAACGTAATGGCATATTTTCCTCAGCATACGTTACCATAACTGTTTCCAATATGGATTTGTACTCTTCAGCATTCATTTTGTTCGTAGTCTGATAAATTGGACCTACGCCGTACCAGGAGAAGCAACCCCATACCATTATATTGCCACCTCCATGTCCGTGGATGGAATTCCTTTCCATTAGGGCGTCGAACATTCCTTTCACAGTCATTCCCAAACAAATTAATCTTGGTTTCATCGCTCCATATTATGTTTCTCCATTTTTTCTCCCCGGTGCATCCTACCCAGTCTTTGTGGTCCCTTGCAAAAGTTTGCCTCATTTTTTTGCGCATAAGTGGGACTTTTCTGGCAATTCTTCCTGGTAGGATGGCATCTTGTAGTCGTCTTCGGATAGTTGGAGCACTAACTGAATTCCCAGTTTCGTTGACTTAAATGGGTCCTTTTTGCTCAAAGTTACTATGTAGTGGTCAAAGGTTTCTGTTGTTTTTGTGGCCTTCCACGGGTTTCCTGTCTTGGTTTTCTTTCTAATGCATTTTTAACAAAATTATGAGACCTGTTCATTAATTTGGCGATGGCTCGTAAAGACTTGCCTTCTTTTCTCAGACTAAGAACCAATCGAGCTTCTTCTTTAGTACAATGAGAATTTTGACCCATTTTGTTCTGAAAAAAAATAATTATTTAATTCTCTGTATTGACAGGAGCTATACTTAATTTACCTTTAGTTACCAAAAGATCACTGATTACAAAATTTTTCACTTGATACTTGTGAGAAACGGAGACTGTACCTATTATTATGATCAGGCGACTCGCAATTTATAGAAAAGCTTTGGTATACCGGGCAGCCCCTCGTTCAACTCTTTGTCACAGTGTGGCCAGACATTGACAACAACAAAAAACCAAAAATTAAAAAGTTGTCAACCCTAAAAGAACGAAAAAACCATCTATAATTAAAAAATTCCGGTGTGTACCTATTAATATGATCAGGTGTGTATATATTCTTGATCAGCATGACGAGCTGAGTCGATTGAGCTTTGACCGTCCGTCTGTCTGTTTCTACGCAAACTTTTCCCTTAGCTTTGAAGCTATCGAGCTGATATTTTACACAGAGTCTTCCTTTGGCTGCACGCTGCTAATATGCAGCCTGATCCTGATTGGATGAAAACTTCTTTTAGCTGCTATAGAAACGATCGTTCGAAAAATTGGTTTTTGTGAGAAAAACTTTTTTGTTTTCAATGTTAGCGTTCTTAAACTCGGTCAATATTAAAATTAAATGCGAGCTTTTTCAAAGTATTTAAACTTCGGCACAGACGAAATTAGCTTTCCTTTCTCGTTTTTTTTTTTTATATTCGTAAGCTGGACGTTATCTTCTCAACAAAAAATTGTCTAATTTTGTATCAAAAAACGTCTCAAAGATCTAAGAATCAATGAAACTTAGGTTCGATAAGTAAATGGACCGCTCCG
This sequence comes from Lordiphosa magnipectinata, assembly GCA_037044535.1. Classification (NCBI taxonomy): domain Eukaryota; kingdom Metazoa; phylum Arthropoda; class Insecta; order Diptera; family Drosophilidae; genus Lordiphosa; species Lordiphosa magnipectinata. Next base: position 55,952 of record JBAMBO010002668.1, on the reverse strand, counting down.
AGAACTAACCCTTCGTCTTTTCCATGGGTTCGTACCCACGAATTGAATTATCTCAAGAAGGGTTTATCAAAAACTCACATCCACACACAAAATATTTAAGGGGGTGTTCTAGTTTAGAAATTTTTTTTTATTAATTTAAATTTTCCATAAGGGTCTTAAAAACATCCTGCAAAACTTTCAAGCAAAATCAAATTTTTTTTTCCGACCTCGTATATAAAAAAAAATTTTCATCGACCCTCGTATTTTTTAAAAATCGATGTTTTTTCTTTTTTTATATCAAGAGACTTCGATTAAAGTTATAAAATGTTACTAATTTTTAAAAAAAATTGGTTTTGACAAATAAAATTTACTTGAAAAATTTATGAAATTTTTTTTTTACCAAGTCTTGACGCACTTTGTCCGAAATTCCTTGATAATTGTTGAACCGATTTTGATAATTTTTTTTCAGTGAAAGCTAACTGCCAATTGCAGCAAATCCATTTTTATAATCCATTAAAAATAGTTTTTATTTTATCGAAAACAGTTGCCGAAACTTTAAACGCGATTTTCTCAAAACCATGTTTGTCAAACATGTTCGCACGATAACTCAAGTTTTTCTGGACCGATTTTGATGAAATAAGGGCCAAACGACGCAGAATTAACGGCGCTATCGTGTGAACCTCGACCCAAGTTTCTGATCACCAGCTAAAAATGTTTTCATAGTTTCGAACATGTTAAAGTGCGAGAAAGTCTTAATGGAATCCAGTTGCTCTTTTGCTATAGACGACGAATTTTTATATATTTTCAATTTGCAGTGTATTCAAATGGAATTAAAATCACCCAAAACAAGATTTTCTTCTTGAAGTTTAGTTGTGGCCACCTCCGCTGTTTCTAATATGCGTACCATTTCGCGAACCGAGTCCCACACTTTCCGGTGCAAAAGAAAGTCGCTATCTACAGCCGCAAAACTGGAGCAAATGTTGAAAATGTCTTTCGCTGCTAATATTTCAGCATCCTGTAGGTTGAGCTACAACTCGTGATAAAATCTACGATGCGCTCCGCAAAGGTAAAAAAACCGAAACTGTACCGGTACCAACTTTTCGGTTTCGTTCAGGTGCAGTCGTTTCCATTAATAACGGTAATCGGTTTTCGGTTCTCAAATAAAAATTTGTATAGGTTCCGGTTCCGGTACTTGATTTGAAACGGTTTCCGGTACTGGTTCCGGTATTAAGCCCTGATCGCAACTCTGCTTCCACAAGCGATTCTCTACACACAGACCGCAACCATAACATTTTTCAACGAATGTTGTCAATGAAGTAAAATTTTTGGAGGCAAAATATGGGAATAGAGAGCGTTGCATATTTTGTCTACGTCGGGTTTTGAAAAGAGTTTCAAAGTATCTATCCACAATCCTCTCAAACAATAAATTGAACCAGGATATGGTAATGCAGTTAAATTTTAGGGGGGTAAATCATTAAAATAAAGCGTTTGGTCACACCTTTTTTGGCAGTTCAGCTGCTTTCGTGTCACATTTTACTGACAAACAGGTTCAGTTTGGTCTATAATTTAACCACTTACAAACGAACAACACTTACAGATTATTGAAATGTTTGTATCAAAATTCATGCTCGGTTAAGAAAATGAGTGCATCGTGCACCTTTTCCATTTTATGGTCAGTTTGGGCAACCTTCTGAGGCGGCTATTCGGAATCTTGTGACTAAATTTTACACCATATTTACATGATTGGACATTACGTAGAGGGAGGACAGAGGAAAATATCGCAGCTGTAACCGACTTGGACTTGGCTGACATGTGGTTTCAACAAGACGGTGCCACATGTCACACATCACGTGAAACAATGGCCTAATTGAGAGGCAAGTTCGGTGAACAGTTTATTTCACGTTTGGGGCCGGTCAATTGGCCGCCTAGATCGTGCGATATAACGCCTTTAGACTATTTTTTGTGGGGCTATGTTAAGGCTCATGTCTATAGAGACAAGCCCGCAACAGTATAATCGGTTCATTTCGAAAATATGTTGAAATATTGAACGGTCAGGCAAAATAGTTCGAAATATGAGGGTAAATCGAGAGTTTGAATTAACAAACTTTGCAACAAAAAACAAAATCAAGCGAATAGTTTGACTTAAGCCACTTAAAAAGGTACTAAACCGATTTTCTTTCCTCCATCACTTAAGCCAAACAAAAAAACATTGCCTTACTTCTAAGCGTCCTCTATAAATCTCTCTGTTTTCATTTCACCCCTCATTAATTACAATAATAAAATACTGATAATCTTTGGCAAACATCTTGAGCACACACACACTTAAGTGAATTTCAATTAATTTATATACCTAAGAGCATATAGACATGATCTAATGATAAATAAATTAAAATTGCTATAAATTTCCACAAATTAATCAAATCAAATAGATTTGCAGAAATGTTGCACTATTGATTAAAATCGATGCGATAAACAGAAAGCGCTTAAATGCATTTTGAGGGAGAAGTGTAGAGAGTCATTTATGCGTGTTTGTTAATGAATATTTAACTAATGACACTAAAACACACGCACATGCCAACCTCCATTCGGTTTTATGAGTGGGGATTTTGGTGGGCTGAAAAGTCATTAAAAGCATTTTCATTTTGTAATAAAATTAAACAGAAATATGGCAAGGCTGAGCTGCTCATTGATTTAAACAAATATTGGCTCCATATTAAAACACGCACAAGCCAAAGTCTAAAGTCTGCAGCATCTGGGCGTGGCATTAAACGGTTTGTCTTGGTCAGCATTTTGGTCTATGTTTTGCGGTTAGGCTGCGTTGACAACTGACACGTGGTGTCTCTCCGCTTGTTCACTCTTCTTTCTTATGGCCTTTAATTACTTTTGGCCAGTTTTGCCGGTTGCAAATTTAATGCCTTGAATTACAAAACATCTCGTGTTTACGGCATTTGCCTGTAATTTTATTACCTCAGAGTTTGTCTGTCTCTTCATAAATAATTAATGCCTCTGAGGTATGCAAACTGGCAAAACTTTCCCCACTCCCCCCCCTCTTTGTGTCTATTTCACTGTGTGCTTGTATGTGTGATAATGAATGTCTAGTTTATGGCCTGTAAATAAATTTAAGTGCGTGAGTGTAATTGTGTTTGCTTTAGTTTACAAGTATCTCCTTATGGCATATGGCAAAATGTGCGGAAAAGTTAAGACCTTGGGTTTAATGAGGCTTGTTAAAGGTTGTTGCCAACTCTTTTGGGTCATCAAGGTAATGTTGCAGGAATTTGCTAAGGTTAACACAAAATCTCAGAGTTACTTTATGAAATTATTCTAAATGATGGTAATTTTATGAGATATTTTCTTTTTATTGGTGAAGTTAATTAATTTTATGAGGCTTGGCATCGTATGACACTCGATAAGAGGGAAGTTTCAAAAGGATGACAAGGGACACACTTGCTGGCAGCGCACCAAAAATGAGCAGAAACGTATAAAGTTCTGTCAGTGTAAAACAGCGTTGCTTCTAGAGGCCGAAGACATTCGCTATTTACACAAACACGAGCCGCACGCATGCCGAAGTTGAGGGCAATAGAGTAAACAGCGTTTTTTTTCGCACACCAATACACTCTCACTTTTTGGTCTCGCTCTTGTTGTTCATCTCTGGCCTAAAACAGGGAGTGTCAAGAAGACCGAGGTCAAAAAGTGAGAGTATAAAGCGACTCAAGCCTCAGACCTGCTTCATCGACCGCTGGCCAGCGACTGAAAAGCTATTTGCTCTCTTGGCACAAGTCTCGGCATGCGTTCGGCTCGTTTCGGTGTGCAGTCTCTATCGAATGCTTGGCTTACATACATCTATTATTACAAAGGGTATTATAATTTTGTCCAGAATTTTGCAACGCATAGAAATATTCATGTCCGACCCTATAAACTATATATAAATTCTTGATCAGGTCAACGAGCTCAGTCGATTGAGTTTTGTCCATCCGTCTGTCTGTCTGTTTGTTTCTACGCAAACTAGTCTCACACTTTTAAAGCTATCGAGCTGAAATCATTGGGATCGGATGACTATATCTTAAAGCTGCCTTATGAACCATCGGTCGCAAAATGGGTCTTATTGAGAAAAACTTTTTTGTATTCAATGTAAGCGTCCTTAAGGGAGGATTCTCCATGTCGAGGCTGTTTTTTGAACCTTTTTAAAAAAAAACTTATTTGAAATCGCCGAGTTTTTCCAATTCTGTTTTTTTTATTGTTACAAACAGATTAAAGTAAACAAACAAATTTTTCTGCTTTGAAAAGTTCTCGGCCGTCAAAGTGGTTGGTCCAAAAAAAAGGTATAGTGCTGGCGGCCACGATTTCTCGTCTCCAGGTTGTCTGAAATGAAAAGTAAAAGCGGGGCTATAATCAGTATAAATGTCATTCTGGTCTGACCCTCGGAAAAAATGTTGTGATTTTTTTTGACAAAATGTCGGCTATTGAAAAATGAAAATTCGTTTTTGGGCCCTTTTTTTGTAGTTTAGTGTAAAAAAAAAAATAATAAAAAACTTTTCAAAACTATGATTGGGGGTCAGACTAGAATGTTGACAATTATGCGTTGATTTCACTTATGTTTCATCAAAATCGATTCAGTGTAACTGGAGATATCATGGCCGCCCCGTTCGAAAAAAGTGGTTTTGAAATAAATGTGTTTAAAGTCTAAGGCAGCATGGTCACAAGAGCCCCTTGGGGGCCGAAGACATTTCGATATTTACACGTATACGAGCCAAACGCATGCCGAAGCTGAGGAGAAGAGAGCAAAAAGCATTTCAGTCGGCTAGCCGTTATGCTGTCAGGTAGAAGCAAATTCACGGCGCTTTTTGTTCACACACTAATACACTCTCACTTTTTGGCCTCGCTCTTGTTGACCAACGCTGGTTTAAAGTAATTTTTTTGTAAAAAAAAAAAAAATAAATCAAAAATGTTACAACTGGCTAGCTCAAGGTCTTTTTTGGTTGATTATAAGCCTTTTTATTACCAACACAAACCAACAGATATTAATTACAACATTTTTGGAATAGCAATTGGGTATGTCCGTACAACGATCGCTTTGTATTTGCAAAAAACAAAATAAAATAAAACCTAGCAGCAGCCATAAGCAACAGAATTAATTACAGCAAATTGGTAAACAAACACCTTCAGACAAAAAAACCATAGACGAAATTCGGGCTGCGAATTTATAATAGTGTAATTCCTATGTCTTTATTCGCCCCCTTGAGAGTTTAAGTACTAACTGGATGTTTGTTTGAAGTGTGAACAGCAAAACAAGTCCGCTGATGAGAGAATTTGGTTATTCTCGAAACAGCGATCGTTGTACGGACATACCCAATTGCTATTCCAAAAATGTTGTAATTATAATCAACCAAAAAAGACCTTGAGCTAGCCAGTTGTAACATTGACCAAAATCAAAAACAGGTCACCAAACCCCACATACATAAATCAACGAGAGCGTAAGTTAAAGTCGGCTCTAACCGACTTCGATATACCCGTTACTCATGGAAACAAATGTTTAATAGCCTTCCTGTATGCCTGAGGTTGGTCAGCCGAAAAGGATGCAACATTTTTTAACTCGGCTATTTATTATCCGCCAGATATTAATAGACAATTACTAATTACTACTCAATTACTAAATCCAACATAAATGACTCCAAATTCATCACGATAAACAGATCAGACAACAAAACTTTTGAAAACGTATCACCTTTCCTAATAAAAACAAGAAAGAAAGTCGGTCTAGCCTTTTATATATAGCCGACTATTACATACTCTGCACCCTTAATGTCGCAGCTCGAATTTAGTTACGAGTCAAACGGCCAGTTAACACACAACGCACAACGCAGTGCGCTCTCTAAGTCTCTCTCTCTCTCTCTCTCTCTCTCTCTCACTAAGAAACGCAATGCTTAGGTTATGGGTGGGGTGGGTGGTGGGTGTTAACTGACCGTTTTTTGCTCATAACTTGAGTATCGCTCATCCGATCTTTATCATTCCTTCAGCAAATCGATAAATAATTTTGAGTACTAGATATCTCTAGAAAAAACGAACCATCTATCATCAAAACTGTAGGAGATATGACGTTTTTTCCAAATTGCGGGGGCGTGAGGGGTCGTGGCAAAAATTGAAAATAAACTTGATCTGCGTGCAGACAATAGGAGTCTACATTTCAAATTTGGTTGCTCTAGCTCTTCTAGTCTCTGAGATCTAGGTGTTCATACAGACAGACGGAAGGACGGACAGACGGACAGACGGACATGGCTATATCGAATCGGCTGTTGATGCTGATCAAGAATATATATACTTTATATGGTCGGAAATGATTCCTTCTGGCTGTTACATACATTTGCACGACTTTAGTATACCCTTTTACTCTACGAGTAACGGGTATAAAAATGTAAAAATGCAGTTTGAGAATATTAACAATTCTGCGTCGTGGAACTAGAGAGAAGTGGCTTGGCAGTCCGAAAAAGTTGTTTTGAAAGTAACCAAATATATTACAGATATTATATAATTACAGATATTAGTCGGCGATGCCAGCTGCATACAGAGGACCTTCCTCATCTTCAAAAAACTGTTTTCAGCAGCAGCTCTCTCTGCTCTGCGTGCCGTTCTGCCTTCTTTAGATGCGGCCGCAGCTCTACTTTCTGAGCGGTTTAGTCGGTTATCGTTGTGAAGAATAGCCTTCGATAATTGTCGATTAAAAATCGATCTGAGGCGACAACAGGTTACCATTCAAATTCAAGAACCAGCCATACATGAGCTTGAAAATTCAATCTCGATTTACAGAATATTCTACACAATTCAAGCTTTCCGTGATTGGCCCAAGACTTTCAAACTTGTATCATTCCAAATGTGCTTATTTCAATCCCCTTCGAGATCACATGTTCATAAATTCGAGAGCGAAAGCGACAAAATTTATGTAGCATTTTGGACATGCGGTTAGAAACGATGGCGATGAGATGTCATTCCATTCGAGTTCAGTGCGCATGGTCGTGGGTTCAAATCCCAGTTGAGCCCTAAAATTTTTATATTTCTTTCTTTGTTTTTCAGAATTTATAAATAAACCAAAACTGATATGGTCTCTTTGAAGTGTATAAGGGTGCCCTATGGGATATGAAGGAGGAAAGGAAGAAGGAGAGGCCTATTTCCTAGGATCAAATCAATACAAATTACAATTACATGCTTTGGGAGCAAACTGTACTCGAATTTATAGCTTAATTCAATTTTTTTTAAGATTATTCCGGCATAAATGTAATTTTTTTTCTACTTTCTTCTTTCGGCCAACTCCGCTTTATGGTTAACTAGCTCCAACAGTTCCAGGACAACTTTATTAACTTGCTGCTCAACCATTGGCATTGATAACAAAAGCACCAAATTTGTACATATATATTTAGTACGTGTCAGTGAAATAAGACAACACTGCGTATGAGTTGACGGGAAGTTAAATCTTAACTACATTTACTTTTCTTCTCTAAGCACAAATTGCAGTTTTAATACTAGGGGAGGAGGGTCCGCACAATACAATTGAATCAGCGCAATCATTTTGGGGGATTCTGGCAACATTTTTGTTTTGATAAATTGTATCAAATATTTCTACGTATTTCTACGTCTTGCCAAAGCCTTCTAAATAATTCATATAAGCTTTACTCCAATTTCGCAAACGCACACGCAATTGTGTGTAAATATTGCAATTTGTTACGAAAACAATTCCCTTGGAATTTCAATTTCGTTTCCCGTTTGATGAACAGTCGCTCGTTCCCCGGGGCCCAGGGCGTGTGATTTATAACTAATTGATGAACAGACAATCGTGCAGTTTCTGGTTCGACTGTTCCAACTACAGTTGTGCTCAAGGTCACTCCGTTTGCCTTGAGCCTGTCGCATTGAGTTAGTCAAGCGTTTGCGTTGAATAATTTGCGCCATAACCGAATTTATGAGGCTGGACAATCATTCTTTATGTTAGGCGTGCACGCATTTCCGTTTCCGTTTCTTTTTTTTTATGTAATTTAGCCATTGTTTTTTAATTGATGAATAAATTTAATTGAACTAAATGGATTTCGGTTTGCGCCATGTTGAGCCGTGTAAGGCCATTAGGCAGCTCACACACACGCTCTAAAAACGCAACCTTTTCTTGTTTTAGTATTTGTGGGTTTTACACGATAGCAACAACAACAACCAAACTGCCAGCTGGCAACGTATTTTAATTGAATTTCAATTGATTGCAAAAATTTTCCATTTGGTGCCGCAACCAAATTTCATTTTAATTAATTAGAATTGATAACAATAACGGGGTTTCCGCTAAATAATAGCTGCTTTAATGGCTTTTGTTTACGAGTTGAGTTCTGGGTTGCTGCGGGACATCAAGATCAAATGGCCGGGCACAAAGTTATTATTAGAAAAGAAACTTAATTGAATCTTACTCAACACCAGAAGGACCTAAGAAATCCAATGACCGAACTAGAGTGAGTTATTGAATTGAAATTGTTAATTAAGATCGTTTATTGCTTTTGCAAAAATATTTTAGCTAGGACCTCAAAGTCAATTTGCAAGGGGGAAATGCGGAAGTTACGTGAGCCATTAGCAGAAGTAAGGTAGACAAAAGGGAAACCCTATGCGACGATATCAACATAGGACGATAAGATACAAAATTGTCATAAATAAGCTTAAAACCATCAGTGGACTCCCCCATTTAGAAGCTGACAAAATTTACAACATTGTGAAAAAGCTTCCATCCGGTCAAACCAACCGTAACAAGGGGACCAACAGACCGGGTGGAGCTCTCAAAAGCGGCGGAAAAGCATCAGAACCAGATAATACCGCCAGAAGTGCTGAATATCGTTGCAAAAAAAAACCATCTCAAAGTCTTCTAGATATGTATAATGCGTGCGTTTGTATTGGAACACTCCCCGTGTCTTGTAAGGAACAGTGGTTAGTTTTGACAAGCAAGGGAAAAAGGGAGCCCGAAACCCCAGCAGAGCCTTTCAGCTACTCTGTATTCCAAACACAGCAAGAAAGCTTCTCTTTTGAGATTGAAGTTAGTACGAAATTTCGCTGTCAAAGCGAAAGATCTACTCTCTCTACACTTGTGTGAAGACCCCCAAGTCTTACTCGTTGCAACATTTGCTGACGGTACAGCTATTATGGCGAGAGACTCGTGTATCTATGATGCCACTGATGTCGTTCAACAGCATTTGTATCGATTCAGCAGATGGGCGAAACGATGGAACATTGAGCTTAACCTAGCTAAATGTGTCAGTGTAACTTTTACACTTCGTCATGATGACTGTCCTTGGCGTATTCTTCAACAATCAGCTATTACGTCACTTACTTGGACATAAATACTTGGGGAATATATTTGGACAAGCGCCTTACATTTGGAACCCATATCAACGCGCAGAGTAAAGAAAGTGGGATGGCTTCTCTCTAGCAGAAACAAGCTGTCACTCCGAAATAAGGTGCATATATAGAAAGCTATCATAGCACCTGCCTGGAGATATGGGATCCAAGTATATGGAATCGCTGCGAAATCTTTTCTGAGAAAGCTCTGTGTCCTTCAGTCAAGGTGTCTGCGCAGACTATCGGGAGCACCCTGGTATATGTGTACAAGATATTTGGAGAGTGACCTCAGTGTGCCCAATAATCCGAAATCAATAAACAGGCAGGTAATTACGTGGAGAGACTAAGAAGTCACCCCAACACACTAGCCAGAAGACTCCTGCGCAGACGAAAGAAAGCAGGAAGTAGAGTGAGCTAAGACGACGCCTCAAAAAACTTTTCCCTAGGGAGCTTCCCAACAGACAAATATACCAACTTAGCAACTACCATCCCATTCGATAAACTTGACACCAAACATATTTTATATCATCACAAAACAACTCGCTCATAATCGGACACATTACACCTGCAATCAAACTTACATAAACAGATAAGTTAAGAGAATATCTACACAGTCTAAATAAAGTTGCCAAATTTACACAAGGTGACAGAAAATTTGGAAACAAAATAAAAAACGAAAAGAAACCGAGAGCAAGTTTGCAACTGACAGTGAAATGATCTCTCAGACCAAAAGAATATACACACATACAAAAAATTTTTCTGACAGCACAGCATTTATCCTTATCCAGCAAACATTTTTTATCGCAGAAGATAAGAATGTTATTCTTCCAGTAGGTATTGCTTAACTCTGGGGATATCGCATAACAATCGCATTCTCATCTCCCTTCGGAAAGAAGTGTGCCACTCTGCTACATTTCTTGGAGTTAAGAAAGCCGATTCTTCCTGGAGATAAGAAAGCGATTCTTCCTGGAGATAAGAAATCGATTCTTCCTGGAGGTAAGAAAGCGATTCTTCCTGGAGATAAACAAGTGTGAAAGTCGGTCAAGCCCGACTATAACATACTCTATAGCAGTTCATTTGCGCCCGACTAGTAGTTAGTAGTAGTAGTGGTTTGTTTATTTTCAATTTTGGCTTGGTTAATTTACCGTTAGCCTTCTATTCTAACAAAATATAATTATAATTTTTTTTCTTAGTTTTATTTAACAATTTTTCACTAATTTATATGTTAAATTTAAAAGTTTTCTAGTATAATTTATTATAGCTTTGAATTTCGCAAATTCCTGCCAATTTTTCCCATTGAGCAGTTCAATTGCCTCCTTCTGTTCCAAATAGATTTTATTAAAATATGCTACTGTATACCCCGCCAGGATAGGGCATAATGCTATAAGGTAAACTATGTCTTCTCTCGATCGCGTATTACATAAGGTACAAATACTATCGCTGTAGTCGGGTCGGTATCCCAGTGGAAGCAATTCACATCTGGTGTTGAAAATAATTCCCATGGTTTCCGTGCTGTATTGCTCACTAAAATAATTGTTTATGCCAAGGTTGTAGTTGAGCTGACTGTACCATATTCTCGATTTGCTTCTTCTAGTTTGAGCTTCATACTGAAATCTATGATTTTTGTCTATCGCAACAAGTACAGCCTCCTGCGCTGCATTCCATTCTTCAGTATTTAGAACGTCGCACTCTACACTGTGTGCAATAAAGAGCTGCTGCCAATTTTTGAAGCACTGCGTTTTCTCCCTGAGTATTTCTAGCGCCACTATTTTTGGCAGTCGATGTTGCGGCAGTCCCATGATTTTGTTTTTATACCTAAAATGAGTCGACAGCGTGTTGAGGTACATCGCCGATAGGCCTGTTTCTAGGTTTAGTGCATAGCTTGGGGTATTTACTGGCAGTCGAAATAACTTTTTAAGGAAGTTTCGCATCAATTTGTCCACGTCATCGTAACTTTGATGTCCCCATACTTTCGCCGCATACAACATTATCGCTCTTGCAGTAGCCTGGAAAAGCTGATCTTTGGCCGAATTTGCAATGCCTTTCTTTCCCATGAAGCTTTTCCATGTGCTGTTCACCGCCATTGTAGCATCCTTCAGTTTGTGGTTAAGGTGTGTTTTAAAGTTCATGTTTTGTGTTAATGTTACTCCCAAGTATATGTATTCTTTAACAACCTCCAGTGCGAAGCCATCAAGCATCCATCTTTCATTTTCGGGGCGTCGCCCTCTTCCATCCCGCGCAACCATTATTTTCGACTTATCCGTGTTTATTTCTAAGCCCCATTGTCGACAATATAGCTGCGTCTGCTCAATCATTCGTTGCATTTCATCAGCGCTCTCCGCCATAATCACCATATCGTCTGCATACATAAGCGCTTTGCATTCCATACTGCCGATTTGTATTCCGCCTGATAGATATGTGTGCAGATCATCTATGTATAAGGAGAATAATAATGGACTTATTAGACATCCCTGCTGTTAGCTCCTGTGTTCGTGTCGAACCATTCAGAGTGCTCATTTCCATCCCATACCGTTGTTCTGTTTTTCTCGTACAGGCTTTGGAAAACGGATATCATCTTAGTGGATATACCAATGTTACTCAATTTGTACATCAAGGATCCTCTGTTTATAGTATCAAAGGCCGCTCGACCTATAATTTGCGCCCGACTATAATATTATAATACATCCAAGGAGTCACGCGTTTATGGTGCAATATATTCATTAAACGCTCATCTCTAAGGTTCTCTCTCGCTCTCTTTTTCTCTCTAACTATGATTGCCTTTGTTCAATGGAAAGCCGTTTTTTGCTCATAGCTTGTGTATCGTTTATCCGATCATTATCATTCCTTCGGCAAATCGATAAATAATTTTAATTACTAGATATCTCTAGAAGGTGCGAAACATGTATCATCAAAACTGTAGGAGATATGACGTTTTTACCCAATGGCGGAGGCGGGAGGGGGCGTGATAAATATTGAAAATAAACTTGATCTGCCTGCAAGTATAAAAAATATATGCCCCATACATGTCAAACCTCCATCTCTTACCATCTCCGAGATCTGTGCATTCATACAGACGGACGGACGGATGGACGGACATGGCTATATCGACTCGGCTGTTGATGCTGAGCAAGAATATATATACTTTATAGGGTCGGAGGAAATGATTCCTTCTACCTGTTACATACTTTTGCACAAACTTAATATACTCTGTGTACCTTTGGTACAGAGTATAAAAAGCGATTCTTCCTGGAGATAAGAAAAAGTATATTCTGGAGATAGTAAATCGTTTCTTCCTGGAGGTATGAATGAGTGAACTTGAGTCGCTTATGTGGGAGGATACCGTTTTTTATTTTTATTATTCCGAAAAACAACTAATTCTTTGCGGGGATTCGAACTCTGGGCCCTTGATCTGAAAACACGTTTGGAATGACGCCTTAGACGACTGCGCCACGCCGCGCGTTTAATGCAACGCATCTAATGTGTTACTTTTATTGAATAAGATGTACTTGTATTGAAAACATACATCAATTTTTGCTTGCTTGTAATTCTCAAGAACGAATTCCATACTCAGCCCATATAAATAGTGAAATTGAAATTTGCGACGAGAAGCGCATTCATGTTTTCAAAGCGATTTTTTGCGATATATCGCCAATTTACCGATTGGATGAAAAAAAAGCGATACCACATATCGCTTAGTTATCCCTTGGTATGTTAAGAATGCGATACCTTATGTATTTTGTTTGTGTAAATCGCCAAACTATCAGAATACTCTCCCCTCAAACTATCGCCCAACTGTCTTTTTGACGAGAGAGATAAGGAATCACAAAGAGATGTTTGCAGGGTAGTGGCGTTTGACAGGGATGTGCTTTGTCGCCCATTCTGTTTATAATGGAGGTGGCAGACGTGTTCGCTACAATTCGACTTGCTCCCAACAACAGCGGCATAAAGTGGTTAATGACTACAACACTGCGGCATCTTGACTATGCAGACGATATAATATGTCTCCTGGCAAATAGGCTAAGCGACCTGGCAAATGCAGTAACCAACCTGGACACCTCAGCTAAAGCGGCAGGCCTCAAAATCAACACGACGAAGACGAAAGCGCTCAGCACCCGTTCCGGACAATCCCAGGCTCTGGTTTGGGACGAATTGACAATTGAACAAGTTCAGTAATTCAGCTACCTGGGGGGATGTTGACTCGCGCCTGCAAAAGACTAAAGGTGCCTTTGTCAGCCGTTTGGCGTTGCTCGTCATATCCACACTAGCTCAAAATCAGTCCAACGGCATGCCAGTGCTCCTATACAGTTCTTCCACTTGGAAAATTACAATTTTCATAGTGTCAAAACTCCAAACATTTGTAAACCGTTGCCTGCGACGCATATTCTGCATATTCTGGCCTGACAGAATACAGAATTCCGAGCTGCTCAGACGAGCGAGTATGGAAAGTATCGACACGATAATACGTAGAATGAAATGGAGCTGGTTAGGATACCCTATGTCCCACTCGGGATTGGAACTAAAAGAAGAAGATACGAGCTGCAAGGGTATATATACTTCGTCCGAGCCGAAGTTAGCTTTTGCTCTTTTTCATTTTTGTAAATAATATTATTGTTTCGTCCAAAAAAATTCAGTGAAAACAAATTTCATGTGTATCTTGCATATTACACACACGTATTTGTTTCTATTATTTATACTTGGTTTTTCCCTTGCCTTAATGTAATTCCCATCTCTCGCACTTTGCTTGTTTTTCCACATCTGCTGTTTGGGGCTGTTGTATACACGACGGCTACGTGGTCAGTGGAATAATCACAGCATAATTATTTGTATAACTCATTTAAGTGCTGATGACCATGGTTAGATGGCTCTGGTCCTGGGCTTGTTTGTATGCACTTTTGCAGTGTAATTACCGTTGCCGCTGTTAGATGTTGGCTGGAAGACCAGCAGATTTGTAGTGCCAACTGTTACAACTGTTTATGCTGGCGCCAAGCAAACACATACACACACGCACACACTCTGACAGTCAGCCGTCATCATCAGCTATAGTTGTGTGTGTGTGTTGCTGTTGCATTTCCTTTAATTTGCACAAAATGTCAACAGTCAAGAGCGCAAATGCATTTCCCAGTTTTTGAGTTGAAGTTACAGTTGCAGTTCCCCAACCTCCCCTTACAGAAAGCAGGGTGTGCTGTCATTTACTGCGGGACAGTTTCCCAGTTTTGTGGGTGTGTGTGTGGATGTTTTTTAGCTTGACATTGCCCTGATTTTTCACTTTAAGCTGCAAAATGTGTGAAATCTCAACACCAAGTGAGGCATTTAAGCAGACACATCCCGATGAAGATTATAGCAGCAATTTGCGGTGTGAGTGAAATTCCAATTTAAAACGAATTGATTGCGAGCATTAAAAATAAGAGGAACCCTTGCAGCTCGTTTAATTTATATAAATGATGAATTTAAATGATTTTCATTCAACAATTTCAATTTGGCTTTGAACAATGTTAGCCGAGTGAGTGAGCAAAGTGAGTAATAGATGGCGCCAATACTTTGACCATCTGGCAGCTCTGGTCACACTTTTCATCGTGATAACGCAGCAGCAGTGCGACAACCCGTGCACCATCCCTAACGATCAGGCTGGCTTCGCTTCCGTGCGGTTGGCGCCGGTCGCGGCGGCAGCCCTTCCCATACTAAACATCGTAATCACGCGATAGCGTGGTTATCCATCTCTAGCCCTAACGCGTCAGCGAAACAGTTTCTGGCTTGGTTACCGCCGCTGCGGGCGGCACCATCGCGCTGTACAATCAAACAATAATCGTTAGCATTTAAGCTATGTTCAATAAAGCTAGTTACACATGATACAATAACTACAAGGTAGCGCAACCGGAAGTGCCTTTTCGCATGCGCGAGAATTTATCGAACCACAGGGCTAAACAGACACATTTGGCTAGAGATGGTATGTCAGCTCGCACGAAACAGAGGCGACTGGCGGTCATTGATAGCGGCTACCGAGACCGTTGAGCGGTTGTGATTTTAAATATCGGGCCAAAGAAGATGAAGAAGAGATGTTATGTCGCCACATCTACTCCCCCCTCAGTGACTTGGTCAGGCAGAGAAGGAAACGAAACTTATCCTGTAGGATATGGTGGTGGCGATGGCTTCCGTGACGACGGCATCGGTGGCGACGGTATCGGCGGTGAAAATTCTATAGACGCCAGTATAGGGTTGCTCCAACGCAACAGGAGCTGCAATTTGAAAATTCTGGGACCAGAACATCTGTGGCTTGCTGTGATGAGCTGTTGGAGTTGTTGTTAAGTCGATTGTAACCTCGCTTTGAGGCCGTTGCTTTGATTCGTCGATAAGCCAGTTCGCCTGAGCCGGGTGTGGCGTACCAGTAGTATGCGTGGCTGCTGAAGCGGGAGGTTGTGTGGGTTCGATCCCGCCTCGGACCATCTGATAGAAAAAGTTTTTTCTTTTTTTAGAAAAAAAGCTTTTACACACCCGGTCACCTTCACCAGCTACTGAAGCTGTGAAGTAACTAGCCATGAAAAAGCTAAAATTCTTTAACTACTATTGCCTTTCGGATTCGGCGTTAAACTGTAGGTCCCTTTCTCTTGTGCGAAAAGTTATAAGCACACACGCCAAGAGTTTGAAGAGTTTGTGCCAATTTCACATTTTACATTTTACAAGTTCGCCTGAGCAGGCTGAGGTTGCCTCCCTTCGAGGTGGTTGTTTTGCCTCTAGTTGAGAACTTTGAGGTGCCTCTAGTTGAGGACTTTAATTGATAGCAGTATAAGTGATGACTGAACCCGAATCAATTTTAAAGTTTGGAGCTGATACTCCCTTTTACAGCGAGTGAATGTAAGTTCGTTTTTATTTAAGTTTTTCTGCGTGGTGTTGAAGTTATTGGGATTGAGCATCCGGCGATAAACTGGCCGGAGCGAGTACATAGCTCTGGACACATGTAAGTGCAGGATCGAATGCATGCCAGGCGCAGGTCGATGGTCATAATGTGTCGTGGGCTGCAGGGCTTGGACTGCTTGCGTGGGCAGCAGGTGTGGACTGGTCCGGAACACTTTCCATAGAAGTATTTGTATTTGTACCTAAAGACTTCGGGCAAAGTTTGGTTAAGAGAGCTTTAAAAATGAGGGAGAATATGGCATAGAAACAGAAGGACATGGCTATATCAACTCAGCTCGTCATGCTGATCGAGAATATATATACACAAACATTTGGACAATTTTATATACCCTCTGCAAGGGTATAAAAAGTAAGGGATATTTAGCTCAAAGGGACAAGTAGAGCTTCTCGCAATCTCGTACAATACTTTAACTCCTCACCCTTTCTTTCTTATGCACGGTGAAGTCATTTTTATGCCAATAATTGAAAAAGTGTTTATAATAAACTTAAAATCAATAAAAATGTATCCTTTGGTCATGTCCGGATAACGCATCGATCATATTAACGAAAATTTTTGAATTGCCTTATGCCTAAACTGTCGTCGCAATATGGTATGAAGGGCTCGGATCTGCTAAAAACACCCCCTCTCACTCAGGCCTTCATCCAATTACTTTGTAGAGGGGCCCTTTAAGGGGCCATAAGGGAAAATGTGAGATGGAGCTTCTCGCTCGAAAATCTTATTGTTGTAACTGGTCTGCATAAATGCGGCTACGAAAAAGATGAAATCTTTCGGATGTTGCGCCCACTGGAAATCACCCGAGACTTTGTGTATCGTACCGTGAAGTTATTTGAGGATACTGATGGAATAAAAGACCTCGAGAAATCTGGCCGTCCGCGCACTGTGCAAACGCCACAAGCCATCAAAGCTGTGAAAGATCGAATTCGTCGAAATCCACTGCGCAGGTAGAAAATCATGTCTCGAGAGATGAATATCAGCAAGGACAGCATGTCGCGCATCATAAAACGTGACTTGGTACTCAGTTGCTACAAGAGACACACCGGCCACTTGCTCAAAAAACGCAATACAAAATCGAAAGCGTTGCGTCGCCAGTGCACGAACAATGCCCACAGACGAAATCTGTGTACTGACGAGAAAATTTTCACCATAGAGGAATGGTTCAACAAACAAAACGATAGAGTTCATGCTGTTTCATCAAAACAAGCGTCCAAACTCATTCCGAGAGTTCTGAGAGGCCACCATCCGGCTTATGTGATGGTTTGGTATGAAGTCGCCTATGATGGGGTCACCAAGCTCCATTATTGTGAAAAAGGAGTCAAAACTTCGGCGAAAGTGTATCAATCCAATGTTTTGGAAAAGGTTGTGTAGCCTCCCAACCCGACATTATTTGCAAAACAAGCCGTGGACCATTCAATGGATGATTGACCTGCTGGTAGCCCTGAACTGAATCCAATGGTCTACAAACTGTGGTCCGTGCTCTAGGCTATGGCTTGCTCTACTCGACAACCAAATATTGAGTGTTTGAAGCGCACCCGTGTCCGAGCAGTGGATGAGGTGCGCACTGCTATCGATGAGTGACCAGAGAGACTTCGGTGTTGCTGGAAGGCACAAGGCGGCCATTTCGAATAAGTTGTTCAACGATTTGTAGCCATTGAGTGACCGAATAAAAAGAAGAAAAAAGTGTTGAAAAATATTGATTCGATTTAATTTTATGTCCAAAAAACCGTGTACCACAACAATTGCGAGTACTAGGTGCAGTCTTTGGTACTTCGAATGTTCTTGAAAAAAATTTCTTTCACATATTCTTGCCTATTTTAACATTATTGCCCATACATAAATTGCTTTGAAACTAATTGGTTGACATCCCAGTGGTGTGAGGTTATATAAACTTCTGGCGAAAGCAATTTCAAATTAAATTACAAAATATTCAATTTAATATTTTATTTATGTTAGAAGAATCAAGTTTTAATTAAGCAACAGGCAAAAATGTTTTCAATTCCAATTTCGTGTCAAAAAGTTATTCTTCATTTGACATGTTTATCCAAATTTGGACAGCCAATTGTTAGTTAAAATTCTATAGGTATTTATGCCGATTTGTTCTTCTCCACATGAGCTGAAGATTTGTGGCCAATTTATTAATTGGCTTAGACACACCCATAGACCAGCTGCATACACAGCAGACAGATAGCCAATTTGCAATCTGTAATGAAAAATGTCAACAAATGTATGAGAGAATTTTCATATTTATATTTATATGCATGGCCACCTGCAGCGACACTCGCACACACCCACACACACACACACACACACAGAGGCAAAGAAATATTACTGCCTCGAGCTCGCTGTTGGACAAAGTCAAGTGTGTCTTCTATGCGGCAGTAAATGTGGCCCATATGTGGCTTCACCACACAACTATGGCACGGTAATTGATTATCAAATTCAGCGTTGCATTTTGCCAGTGCCGCCGCGCCAAAGCCATTTTACTACGTCCTTTATGCAGCTGCTCCTGCTGCTGCTCCTTGTACAACTTCATACATTTATGCAGAAAACTTTGCATGCCTTTTTTTTTTGTCCCCATTTCCACCATCGTTTATTTTTTTTTTGGCATGCCAGAAACTGGGTTCACGGGTGAGTGTGTATGTGTGTGTTTGGAGAACATATTTTTAATGTGTGCAAAAATCTGTGAAATTTGTGCTATGTCGCTTTGATTGGAGTTTGGTGAACATATTTTTATAGGTTACCCATAAAAAAAAAGGTGCAGAAAGCAAATGTTTTAGATTTTAGTTTAACAATTTTTGGGGACGACAGGAGAACAATTTAATGAGTATTATTTGGCCTGACCATTCGGGCCAACATTTGCCAAAACCCACATACCCCCCACATCATTAAATTTAGTAATTTTTAAGCGTTAGTTTTTTTAAAATTAAAGAAACAAAACAAAAAATTTGCAATAGTGATTGAATTATACAATACAAAATGACCAACTTTGTAAGGTGCAGCCCTGTTGATTTGAAATTATGATAAGTTTATGTTCACTGATTCCAAAACTAGTTTCGGTTTAGCTCCATCAGCTGTAGTTTCCAAGATATGGCGGAGGATTTATGGAGGCCACTCTAGGCATAAATATCTCGGTTTATGAGCTACTTTCGACAGAGCACATATTAATGCATCGTTAAAAAATAAAAAAGTACAGCAGAAAGTGTTGGACTTCTCTCGATTTATGCCATTATTTTGTCATAATAAATCATCCCGTTTAAACTAGCGCTGTTATTGGATAAATAGTTAAGCTATTTGAGCATGATCTAATTATGTTATTTTTATGGCATTAATATCAGTTTGTTTGGCAAAGTTACAGCCTGTTTAAGACAAAAATACATATTTCACTTTATGGGAGGTAAACTAGATTCCTACTAATAATTTTGATGGGAACTGTGAAAAGGCTTGTAACGCTACTTTTGGCCGGGGTGTAGCTCGCCGGGGGCAGTGGTCACAGAAATTTCTTTCTTTCTTTTTTGTAGTCGGTGGTTGCTGTACACGAATTTCCCTTGAGTCCTCCCACAAAGAACACGAGTGGCGGATCAATCGAATCTTCAATGTATTTCTTTATTCAGGGGGTTCATCTTTTCTTCACTTAGCTCTAGCTTATATTACTTGTTCTTCGGAGCGGTTGGGAGCCGTGGGCTCGTGCTGTTCTCGACGGGGCTGGCGGTAAGAGTTAAATTAGCGCTAGAGGGGTTTCGGCGTTCGTTGGTCAACGTGACGATCTCCGCCGTCGATGCGCCGTTTTCCATGGCTTGGTGCCCTGGGGGATCCTCGAGGTGTTAGGTGGCGGGCTTCCAATGGCACCGATGATGATATAGAGACGTGGTCCGGAGAAATGGGGCATTCTCCACGCGAGAATTATGATATTCCAGGAACCAATTACGGGTATAGACAGATGCGGGCGTCCTCTCAGCCACGAGATTGGGTATAAGGCGTATTCCCAGCGCGGATGAGGGTGTTGGACAGATGCAGGGCGCACTCTGAGCCACGAGGTTGGATGAAAGGCGCACTCCAGGTGAGGATTAGGGTATTCGGGGAAGAGGTGAGGAGTATGGACAGATGCAAGGCGCACTCTGAGCCACGAGGTTGGAGGCAAGGCGCACTCCAGGCGAGGATTTGGGTATTTGGGGAAGAGGTGAGGAGTATGGACAGATGCACTTCGCACTCTGAGCCACGAGGTTGGATCCAAGGCACACTCCAGGCGGATCTATGATACTACGCTGATGAATGGCTTAACTGCACGCTTTAAGCTCTGATCGAGAAGTGATCTCTCTGAAGTTCAAGTTCGTCTTAAAGTATATATATTCTGGCTCAGTATGATGAGCTGAGTTGATATAGCCATAACCGCCTGTCCTTCCGTCTGTTCCTTTGCTATCTCCTCCGTCAGTTTCAAAGCTATCTCAACCAAACTTTGCACAAAGTCTTTTGGTTCAAATTTGTCGGAACCAGCCGGATCGGATGACTATATCATATAGCTGCCATGGAAACTATCGGTCGAAAAAGCACTTTTAGTAGGAAAAACATTTTTTTCTTCAACGCGAACGTCCCCAAACCTCGTATTTATTAGTTTTCTATGCTTTCACATAATTCCATCAAGTGTATTAAAATCGGACAACTATATAGTATAGCTGCCATACAAAAGATAGTTCTGAAAAAAGTCTTGGTAGTAAAACCTTTTTGTTTTCAATGCTATCGCTCCCAAACTTGTTACTGGTCAATAACTAATGCTATTACATAATTCTGCCAAGTTTTTTCCAAATCGGATGACTATAGCATATAGCTGCCACAGGAACGATCGGTCGAAAAAGTAGTTTTAGTGAGAAAAACTTTTTGGTTTGCAATGGTTGCATCTTTAAGCTTTCCTGTTATGAATATTATCGGTTTCCACAAAATTTTGGGAAGTTTGGTCGAAATCTGATGAATATATCGTATAGTTGCCATATAACAAACAGGCAAGCAAATGGTCAAGGTAGTGGCGCCATCTATTGCTGAGTTTGGGAAATAATTCAGCTAAAAATGTTCGACGAAAATCATTTAAAACCTTAATTTATATAAATTATACAAGCTACAAGGGTATATAAACTACGGTCGAGCCGAAGTTAGCTTTCCTCTATTTTGTACATATCGGGTAGATTTGACGCAACAGTTCCCGGCAGCAATGCTTACTCAATTTCCTTGCGGTACTAAAGTTGCCTTAAAAACCCAAAGACAGGTAAATTCATAATCTCCCGTTGAACTAGTTACATTGTAACATCTTTTCATAATAAAATAGTAAGAACGGACAAAAATCGATCTGTAAATGAAATTTCAATGTTTTGTAAACGTCAGAAGCAGGTAGATGGCCATGTCGCAACCCTCTCAATCTCTATCCTCTCGCGACCATGATTCGCGCCCACCAGCTACTCGAACTCCAAAATGGGCATGAGGATCTCAACATGTGACAGGTCGACATGACAAAAAAAACACAATCAAATCAATAGACAGGAGAGCGCCAAATACTTGTATTGGCAGCAATGACAACATCTTTAAAAGCAAGGAAATCCAAGAAAGAAGAAACAAAGTTGCGAAACAGCAAACAAATCAAAACAAAAGTCTGGCTCGCACACCAAAAACGTTTTAATTTATAATTTTATGTTCTACAAAATCATTGGCAGCAAACTTAGTAGCAGGCGCAGTCTGCCTGTTTGCTGCTGCACTAAGAAAAAAAAGTCAATCTAAAATCTAGATTGAAAATCTCTTTTTCGAGTATCTTGCAATCTTATCAAAACGGAACCTACAAATGTAAGCAAACCTCGCTCAACACACGACTAGAAAATATCTCTTAAACATGACGTGCTGGGAGAAAACGGACAATTAATTTGACATCAGCGGCCAAAAATACATATGAAAAGTTGGCTTTCTTCACTGATGTAAAAGCTTGTAATCCTGTGTAATTATCATTTTTATAAGTATTTCAGAATGTAGATGTTAGCTGGCTCTAGGTCGAGAAGAAAAACTCAGTGTTTTTGGTTTGTTTCCGATATATTTCGAATGCGCTTCGGCATCCGTCTTCAGGGACACTACAAAAACAATTTACCAATTATCACATTACTTCAAAAAACATTTTTTACATACAATTTATAACACGTCTGTACCGCTTGACGTGGAGTTCAGTATTTCAGTTCAGTATTTCAGAAAGAAGAAAATGTTAATAAATAAAACTAACACACACCATCCCACACACCCCCATCCCCCAATCACCTAAAAATAAAAAATGCTTAATATAATTTATTTTTGTCTTTTATTTTCATATTAAACAAGCGAGAAAGTCGCTCAATCCCGACCATAAAATACTCTGTTGCAGTAAATGCGGTCGCTCGCTCGTTATACGTATTATACGCTGTTATACGCTCATCTATAAGTTCTCTCTCCCAAAGATTGTGTTTGTTTGAATACAGCAGTGGTTGGCGGGAATGGCGAGGGGGGGTGTGGGGCAGCCGGTTAACTTTTTTTGCTCATAACTTGTGTATCGTCATCCGATCCTTATCATTCCTACAGCAAATCGATAAATAATTTTTATTACTAGATATCTCTAAAAATACGAACAATCCATCATCAAAACTGTGGGAGATATGATGTTTTTTCCAAATTGCGGTGGCGGGAGGTGGCGTGGCAAAAATTGAAAATAAACTTGATCTACCTGCAAGTACATATAATGAGTTTTTGTCCCATACATGTCAAACCTCTATCTCTTACCATCTCTGAGATCTCTTCGCTCATACGGACGGACATGGCTATATCGACTCGGCTGTTGATGCTGATCAAGAATATATATACTTTATAGGGTCGGAGATGATTCCTTCTGGCTGTTACATTCTTTTGCACAAACTGATATACACTCTATGTACCTTTGGTACAGAGTATAAAAATGAGATTGTTTTATCTTAAAGTCGAGCATAAACGATCTTTATTCAAGATAGATGGATTAAGATTAACAAAATATTTATATAAAATATAAACAATAAATATAATAGAATATAATCTTGGGTTGAGATTATATCGCCTCTGTCGAACTCGGACACCGTTTTGTCTCGTTTCAGGACTATAATCTTGGTTTTAGATAGATTTTTTTTCTCAGTCTGGTGGCAAAAAAATGTGAAGTAACAAATGCCCAGTGAAGATTGGCAACACTGCGCATTCGTACACAATCAACAACTAGAGCGTTACGAATTATCGCTTAGGATTACGAGAAACGAAATGACATGACTGACGCTCTCTGTTTTCTGGCTACTTCCACTCGGTTTTGCTTCTCGTTCGTTCGGCTGAATGCATTCGGTCCAGAGCTGCAGGTAGTGGGCCCTGGGGTTCTATTCTCCACGTACGAAGTGAAACCAAAGAATACACAAGGATGACGTCTCTATGTTTGACTGCTTAGTGCTGTAACATTGCGATTTGTATTATTTTTAAAAAAAGTACGATCCAAGATGCCGCCGGCTTACAAACCGCACCAAACAGTGTGTTTTTCAGGGTGTATTGGCAGCTCTTGAACAGCTTCTGCCTGCTCTTCACACCAAATTCGACAATTCTGTTGGTTGACGTACCCATTGCGCGAAAAATGAGCTTCGTCGCTGACGACAATTGTTCGATAAACACATTTCTTACAGAGCACGATTTTTGATAATAAAATTCAATGATTTGCAAGCGCTGTTCGTTTGTTAGAACATACATGGTGAAATTGCAAACCTTACTGAGCATTTTTGACGTTGACACGTGTTACGAATGGCACTTGAGGTGTCATAAAACGAACACTGAACAACCAAATAGCATGAAAATCACCCTTTATTATGGAGTTGGACATTTCTTCAGTTCAAGTCCGGTTTCGCAACCGATTGAACCATTTCAAAAGTGGTTCAGAGACCTATCTCTGAAATGTTTCAACTTGAATTTGAAATTCGGTTTGCAGATTGGTGGGACTGAATCTAATATATTACTGATTCAGCGGTTCCAAACAAGTTGCTTACACACTCTCTGATAGCGATATAGTAATTTTTTTTAGAATTTTGTAAATGAAACATATGAACATAATTCTTGGGACAGGAGCGTTGCGGGTTATGCATCTAGCAATAAATATTTCAAAAAGGAAAAATTAATGTTTTATATATATATTCGAATTATCTGATGCATAAATGTAACACATAGCTAAGCAATATCTCAATAACCATGATCAAAGCACACCAGTTGCGCGGTGGTGGGCGTGGCAGCCGTTATTAACTTATAAAACAAAAAGTGTAGCATACTTTAGCGCGAGTCCCAAGACATCATGTGGGATCATGAGAGTGTGCAAGTGTGTTTGTGTAATTATGTATGTGCAAATGTGTGTGGGAGCTACAATTTAGGTCATAAATCATATGGAAAAAGTACACAAAGGCATGCAAATATTCCCCAATTCCCCGCGCCACCTACAAAAGACTCATTGCACATGTGTGTGTGTGTGTGTGTGTGTGGGCTGAAAGTATGTACCAAGATTGATTTCCCTTTGTTTGCCTTTTAGTCTCGGTGCGGTGTGTGTGTGTGTGTGTGTGTTATTCACCTTAATTCCACAGGCCTATACCAGATACCAACCCCCACTGAGCCCAGTACATCAGCCACATGCAACCAACACCAAGGGTGGTAATATTATATGCTGTTGAAATAATATGTTATATTCACTTGATTTCGATTTTAGCATTGCCTTTTTATTTTACTTAGTTACGTTTTTTTCTTTTTTTTGCTTTTTATGTTTGTGGCAAGGTGAATGACTCTATGGGGACCTTGGGTGCTAGTGCGGCTTGCCATGTAATTAGGGACAGCTGTTGATGGCTCCGGAGACATTCAGTGGCAAGTTGATTAGTGTAGTGCATAAATCGAACATGTGTCGTAATGTGGGATGGACCTGAGTGGGAGGAGTAGCACTGATTGCGCAATTTCATTAGCTGGCGACAATTAAACCGAAATCGAATATAGAGCAACACTTGCCCTTTGATACTTTTTATACTATGTAACAAAGGTACACAGAGAATTTTAAGTTTGTGCAAAAGTATGTAACAGGAAGAAGGAATCATTTCCGACACTATAAAGTATATATATTCTTGATCAGCATCAACCGAGCCGAGACGATATAGACGTCCGACTGTATGAACGCACATATCTTAGAGATGGTGCGAGATGGTACTTCTTATACTTTCCGGCAGATCAAGTTTATTTTTCATTTAGAAAAAAACGTCAAATCTCCCACAGTTTTGTAAATAGATGGTTTGTACTTTCTAGAGATATTTAGTAATCAAGATTGTTTAACGATTTGCCGAAGGAATGATAAAGATCGGATGAACGATACTAAAGTCAAGACCAAAAGAAAGTTCGATGGCGCAGCGCAGCAGCAGCTGCTACTGCAGGTACAGAGTATATTACAGTCGGGCTTGACCGACTTTCTTACTTGATTTTAATCCGTTTCTTCCCTTACATTTTTACTTAAAATCTTGTTTTGGAAAAGTTATGACCATAAATCATAACTTATTGACCTGGAGCCTGCTAAAAGTTCTATGATTAATCAAAGCGGTCACTAAAACAGTCACATTGTTAAAATCTTATGTCAATTAAAATAACCGTATACACAATTTCATACCTCAAGTAAGACAATTGTTGGCAAATTCCGTAGTTAAGTAGGATAAGTTGGGAAATGAAATTAAAATGAATTGGTTGAAGTCTTAGCGTGTAATGTAGTCCTAAGTTAGAATAGTGGGAGAAGAAGACAGCGATAATGACACCACAATTGGCGCGCTCACAAAGGAAGGAGAGGATTTAAAGTCGGTGGCTACTTCTCAGAAGAGTCAGTTGTCGTTGTCGAAGAGTTAGAAGCGCACGCACTAACGAAATAAAGCTCAATTAAAATAGTAATTAAAATATAGAATTGTACATATATCAACAACAGTCCACAAACACATTAAAACACATTAAAAGTGAATTTCATAAAAACTATTGTGAACAATTTTTACAACAATGTAAATCAAAAAGCAGAATTAAAACCGAAACAAATAGCGGTTTCGGTAACGGTTACTTGTTTTTATTTCGGCTCGGTCTACAAAATGGTAAATCAAAAATGGTAAACTCTAAAACTTTTTCAGCAAATCGATAAATAATATTGATTACTATATACCTGTAGAAGGTTAGAATCATCTATCTACGAAACTGTTTGAGATATGACGTTTTTTCCAAATTTCGGGGTCGGGAGAGGGCTTGGAAAAAATTGAAAATAAACTTGATCTGCCTGCAAGTATAAGAAGCTTATGTCCCATACATGTCAAACCTCTATCTCTTACCATCTCAGACGGACAGACGGATATGGCTATATCGACTCTGCTGTTCATGCTGATCAAGAATTTCTGTACTTTATAGAGTTGGAAATGATACCTTCTGCCTGTTACATACTTTTGCACAAGCTTAATATACTCTGTGTACCTTTGGTACAGAGTATAAAAACTAAATCAAATGAAAGTTAAGCTGCATTTGGCCAGTAACACTCTCTAACAAGACCAAGATATAGTTGCAGTTGATTGATGCACTTTCATCTGACGACTCCAAACAAAAAAGTGCAATCGGTACCTATAACTCAAGTTCCATTTTGGGTTGAATGATTTGGACACATAGAACTTGGTTCCTCGTCGATAGCATGCAATTGCAGTTAGATTCTCCAAATGCTCGTCCATCACTTCATCCACTGCTTCATGGTCCATAACTAAAGATTTTTAACGTTTTCATATCTTTTCACCAACTGTCTATCTGTACACCTACCATCGATGACTTCTATTTCATGAATGGCCAGGTCCATTTTTCGCTTAATCAGTGCTTGTACACTTTGTCATGGAATTTTTATTTTGATTTACATTCACGAATTAAGCTTTGACTCGGAAGTATCATTAAAATTCACAGCCTGTCAAGAACAGTTGGATTACCACAACAATTACTAGGGTAAGTCACAAGGGTCGCTCACTAGCTCATGTGTGGTAAGTTTTCCTCGTTTTTACAAGGGCTAATACAATTTAATTCAAAGGATAATAACTAGACATCGGATTTGGCATATTTTGAAACGCATGTCCGATTTAAGTTCTGATTGCACACATCTTATTTTTATTGATCAATGATCTAAGTCCGCTAAAAACAGTTTTTGCATAAATTGCATATTTGCACAAAAAATATGCAAAATATGCAAAAAACATGTTTTTATGAAATTACAAAATTGTCTGATTATGTTGCAAATCTGTTTGAACTTGTAAATCAACGTCACCAATTCAAATTGGAATCAATTTAAATGCCGAATATGAGTGATAAAAACACATTTTAATTCAAAAATAGCTAAGAGATTTGCCATTAAACTGTTTTGCAATACATATTTACATACCAGGCACCAGGAGTGCATTGCTGCGCCACCTTTAGAATTTTAAACACAATACGAAGAAATTAAGCCTTAATATACAATTGCCATCTATCAAATCTTCATGATAATCTTAACTCGTTAAATTTTTTTTTCTAATTTCACAAGTTTTTGGTTCGTATGATCTTCACCTCCTATTTACCCGTCGATATAGCCGTCTTCGTGTCAATCTAAACTCATATAAGAACTTCGCAAATGTTAAAATTTCTTTAAACCGATTGACCGTTACCTTCTATTTACCCGTCTTTAATTGCCAACTATTAAATCTTCATGATAATCTGAACAAAATCCGAAAATTTTGTATATATGCGGATTTTTGGTCCGCTTGATCTTGACCCGTCAATTTACCTGTCTTTATTATAAATTTCGCAACAAAATTGCCGTTTATCACATCTTCATGATTCCCAAAACTCATAAAATTTCGCAAATTTAGCGAAAATTGTATGGAGAGGCAGTTGGCAATTCATGCTTTCTTCTAGCGCAAAAGCCTTCTGAAGAGTCGTTAGGGATAACGATGAAACAGTTCTGTATAGGCAACCAGCTCTTTTGGTGGTACAATGCCTAAGTTGTTTACAAGTTGTGAACAAACGCAACTTTTTCGGACCTAGAGCCAGCCAACTCACACTAATTAAACATTAGAAAGGTCGCCAAATAAATTAGAAAAATCAAAACTCAAATAATAATTTGGAAAATTTCGCGATTTTTTTAACTGTTCGATCTGCACTTCCTATATTTACCCGTCTACTATTGCCGTCTATTAAGTCTTCATATAATCTTTGGTCATATGAAAAATTGGCAAATTTTGACCTGTTCAATCGACGCCTCTTATTTACCAACGCCTGCGCTTTCGTAAATACTCAAATGAAAATTTGACAAATTTCGCGGTTTTTGGTCTAAGCCTCTTATATACGCGTCTTCAATTGCCATCTATCCAACCTTCATAGTTATCTTAGGTCCTTTGAAAATTTGGCAAATTTTGAAATTTCGCGATTTTTTTGACCATTTGTTCCACATCCCCTTTATTTACCCGTGTACTCTAGCCGTCCATAAAATCTTCATAAAAATCTAAAATTAATGAACAATTTAGAAATTTCCAAATATTTTAGAACTTTCAAGGTACACCTTTCATTTGCTCGGTCTACAACTTCCATTTAACCGTCTATATATGCCATCTATATATTTTTAATAATAATCTAAGCTCAAGAATGATAATTTTTGTAAATTTCGCCATTTTTATACATTTTTCATACAATTACATATTTTGCATATTTATTGCATATTTTGCATATGCAAAATTTAATATATTATATATTAAATTAGCATAATTCCAAATTTTCACCTCAATCAACCTTCATTTAAAAAAGTGCTTAAAATCCGATGTCTAATAATAACATATGATTTGATCAATATTTTCTTAATGGATTCATTATAAATTGTACACCATAAAATAGTCGTTCGACACTTATGTACAAGAAACTGCTAATACTATATTCGATTATTTATTCAGTTCGGGATATTAGAACTCAATATTTTAACATTAATGCAACGTTTGTACTATTTCTTAATTCTTATTTAACTTGTGGCTAAATTGAAGCAATATCACTTTTGCATGTGATTGGCGATTTGTTGCTGGCGTCAAATGATTTCGTTTGAAAAAATCACGATTTTCTTCATATGTATTGGTGTCTACTTCGCCATAAGCTGGCTGGCTTAAACCGAATTGTAGTCATTTCTTGAAAATCAAAAAACTTTTACGAATTAGATCGAACCCAGGAACGAGAACAGCACCCATGTATGCGTATATAAAATGAACGTAAATAATTATTACACAAGCTAAGCGAGACATTTTTTGCATGCTTACCTCAAATTCTTTGTTACACAGAGCGCACAGGTTAATGTTTCTGATTTTGTCATATGTAAAATATTTGATTCTTGGAGCTGCATTCTGAAGCAATTTGTACATTAACATTTATTAAGTTCTAAAGAGGAACAGGCTTTAATGAGGTGCAATCGAAAAGTCAGCAAAGCCCAGGCAGAGAAATCAGAGCTGGTTGAATAAATTTGCCTCGTTTATAAGCTTTGTTGGAGAGATCCTTTCCTGTTTCTAATTTCTTCTCGGTCCTTAAGGATGATGGTAGCATGGGCGTTCTCTTTTTAATGCTGTTCTGTTCCTTTACTGTATCCTAACTATGCTGCTCACTTCTAGCCTCCTCCTGTTTTCTACATAGCACGCGAATATTTTTGTAATTATGACATCAGCATACGAGCTCCTAGCCTGTTGGTTATATTTCATGAACCCACCAAAGACAACCAGAGAAAAAAAGCATAAATGTGCATGCTACACACTTTTTGAATTTAACGCCCACAAATTGTAGTTCCCATCTGTAACCTCCCCGTCCCCATCAATATAATCAAAGGTTACCCCACTGACCTTTTGTTAAATAGTAAAAATCAATTCAATTGCTGCCTCTGCAAAAGCAAAAGTTAACCCCCACACAGATTAGGCCAATCCGACTTGTAATCCCTTTCGCTGCTGTTGTCGTCCCTTCATTGTGGGCTAATCCAATTCTAGCTTTGCTATATAAACCTCTCACCTGGCTGGCAGTGATTTTGTCTTGGTCCAAAGACCGCATGGCCCAAACATGGATTACAACAACGCGAGTCTACTAAGTGGACTTAATGTGTCCACGGTGCTGCGTCCAGAGGCGCGTCTCTCCGCGGAAACACGATTGCTGGGCTGGAATGTGCCACCGGATGAGCTGCGTCACATACCCGAACATTGGCTCAGCTACCCGGAACCGCCAGAGTCCATGAACTATCTGCTGGGCACACTGTACATCTTCTTTACGCTCATGTCCATGATTGGCAATGGCCTGGTCATTTGGGTATTCTCGGCAGCCAAATCTCTGCGTACACCCTCCAATATACTCGTCATCAATTTGGCCCTGTGCGACTTCCTGATGATGACCAAGACGCCCATCTTCATCTATAACAGTTTTAATCAGGGCTATGCTCTGGGTCATTTTTGGTGTCAGATCTTTGGCATCGTTGGCTCATACACGGGCATAGGTGCCGGAGCCACAAATGCGTTTATAGCCTACGATCGTTATAATGTCATCACCCGACCCATGGAGGGTAAGATGACGCGTGGCAAGGCCATCGCTATGGTGATTTTCATCTACATGTATGCCACGCCCTGGGTGGTGGCCTGCTACACAGAAACCTGGGGACGCTTTGTCCCGGAGGGATATCTAACCTCGTGCACCTTTGACTATCTGACGGATAACTTTGATACTCGACTATTTGTGGCCGCCATTTTCTTCTTTAGTTTCGTGTGTCCCACCACCATGATTCTGTACTACTATTCCCAGATAGTGGGTCATGTGTTTAGCCATGAGAAGGCTCTAAGGGATCAGGCCAAGAAGATGAATGTGGAATCATTGCGCTCCAATGTGGATAAGAGCAAGGAAACAGCCGAGATACGCATAGCCAAGGCAGCCATCACCATATGTTTCCTCTTCTTTGCCTCCTGGGCGCCATATGGTGTGATGTCCCTGATTGGCGCGTTTGGAGATAAGAGCTTGCTGACACCGGGAGCCACCATGATACCCGCCTGCACCTGCAAAATGGTGGCCTGCATAGATCCGTTTGTATACGCCATAAGTCATCCCAGATACCGTTTGGAATTGCAGAAACGCTGCCCCTGGATGGCCATCAGTGAGAAGGAGCCCGAGTCCTCGGCAGTGGCCTCCATTGCAACCACACAAGAGCCACAGCAACAGACCACGGCGGCCTAATAAAAAAGAGGAAAAAGTTGATGACCAATACGAACTTTTTACGTAACCAAATGCCCAAAGGAAATTCTATAAAAATCTACAACAAATATGTAAAATCTTTTTTAAATTATTATTTGTAGTTGATATTGATTTAAATATAGCAATTTATGGCAAACAACGAAAATATGCACAAAAAAAAGTAACAGTCAGCTGAGAGCTTACATTAACAGTAAGCTTTGAAAGCTGCTATGCATTTAAGAGAATTTTGATTTCCCATGGCCAACTATGTATATATAGCGTCTGCTTGAGTGAGTTCTGCTGGCAAATTGAGCAATTTTCCCCAAATTGCATGCACGACGTTTTGAAATTTCGCACAAGTGCCCAAAATTCGTAGTGGTAATCAACTCGGACATGTCTAAAGCTATGATAATTCGAGCTATGATAGGAAATAAGTATATGTGCAAGATTAGTCTATTGTGTATTATACGGTGATCGTCCCTGTGAAATAACTTGTGGATGCACTTATAAGTTGTAACATTAAACAACTATTCTATGAGTAGTTTTTATCCCAGCATGCCACTTGGAAAGCATTTGTCAGCTAAAGTGCGTGTGGCAATAAAAACGCTGATAACCTGCCAGAGTCAACCAGCATAGAAACATGATTTGAAACTTTTTTAAAAGTCCCGATTGTAATGTGATCAAACGGTGCATACTGGAAATTCGGCGCCTTGCGGTTCAGAATGGCATGTCTTGTAACGAGATAAAGTGTCATTTAGACCTTAATGTATCTAGAAAACGTGTTCATAAAGTTTTAATTAAAAACAATAACATTTCATAGACTTCCCGAGTGCCTCTACCAAAATTACTTGCACGTCACCGTACAACATTTGGACAACCGAGTTTCACAATGTGGTTTTGTCATAAGGGCCCGAGAGGCACGAAAAAGTCTGACAGACAAAAAAGGCACAATCAGTTTTGTATCGTGGTGCAAGTTCTCTGCTTAAATAAACAGATACAAGCCCAACTCTACATTCGATAAGTATGATTTAAGTGTGTTTGGAAGAAGTTCCAATTAAACGAGAAGGCTAAGCTAACAAAAATTTTTCCAACTGCCATTTTTTAACAGATAGTCATCTGATTTCGACCAAATTTCGCGAATCTTTTTTAAAAAACATATCAAATTAACAATCGCCGAACTTAAGAAAAAAAAAAATTGAAAACAAAAAAGATTTTCTCACCAAGACCCCTTTTTCGACTGATGGTTCCTTTGGCAGCTATAAGATATAGTCATCCGATTTTGAATAAATTTTGCAAATCTGTTTCAAAGCATGTAAAATTAGTATTAGCCGAGTTTGCGGAAACTTACTTTGAAATCAAAAAAGTTTTTTTTACAAAGACGCATTTTCCGACCGATCGTTCCTATGGCAGCTATAAGATATAGTAATCCGATTTTGAATAAATTTTGCAAATCTGTTTAAAAGCATGTAATATTAGTATTGGATGAGTTTGGGGACACAAACTTTGAAAACAAAACAGGTTTACTCACCAAGATCCTTTTTTCGACTGATGGTTCTTATGGCAGCTATAAGATATAGTCATCCGATTTTGAATAAATTTAGCAAATCTGTTTCAAAGCACTTAAAATTAGTATTGGCCGAGTTTGGGGACACTAACATTGAAATCAAAAAAGATTTTCTCACCAAGACCCATTTTTCGACTGATGGTTCCTATGGCAGCTGTAAGATATAGTCATCCGATTTTGAATAAATTTTGCAAATCTGTTTGAAAGCATGTAATATAAGTATTGGCCGAGTTTGGGGACACTAACATTGAAATCAAAAAAGTTTTTCTTACAAAGACGCATTTTCCGTTCGATCGTTCCTAAGCCAGCTATAAGATATAGTAATCCGATTTTGAGCAAATTTTGCAAATCTGTTTAAAAGCATGTAATATTAGTATTGGATGAGTTTGGGGTCACTAACATTGAAAACAAAACAGGTTTACTCACCAAGATCCTTTTTTCGACAGATGGTTCCTATGGCAGCTGTAAGATATAGTCATCCGATTTTGATCAAATTTTGCAAGTCTGTGTGAAAGCTTATAGTATTAATAATGCCTGAGTTTGGGGGCATTAACATTTAATATAAGAGATTTTCTTACCAAGATTCATTTTTCGACCGACGGTTCCTATGGCAGCTATAAGATGTAGTCATCGGATCCGGTTGGTTCTGACATATTAGCAGCGTGCGGTAAAAAGACGACTCTGTGCAAAGATTCAACTCGATGGCTTTAAAACTGAGAGACTTGTTTGCGTAGAAACAGACTGACAGGCAGTTGGACGGGCAAAGCTAAATCGTCTCCACTTGTCGCCCTGATCAAGAATATATATAGTTTATGTATTTCGTTGCAAGCTTCTGGGCAAAAATAGAATACCCTTTACAAGGGTATAAAAAATCCGACAGCGCATTAGTGTATTTTGTGTATAAAAGAGTATTTTTTGCTTGTCACAATTTAAAGTTAGTCATGGACGACGTATTTGAAAAGCATCCACTCTATAAAATTTGTATTTTAATAGTTTGCTTAAAACAGCTAGTAAAGTACTTTAAGCCCTCCGAGCTTAATAACAAACTTACCCAAAGCAAGACAATAAAACACGGTGGAATTCAATTTACATAATGCTGAATAGCAAACATCAAGTCTAAGATTAAATTAAAAGTCTTTTACTAAATGTATATGGGGTTTAGTGACCTTTTTTTGATTTTAGTCAAAGATACATCTGGCTAGCTCAGATCTATGGTTGAGTATAGATCTTTAATCCGAAAATGTGTTTAGTATGTGCTCAGCCGATAATTTGGATCCTGCTATAATAAGAGAATTGAAAGACTAAGAATAAGAAAAACTATGCAGTCGTTGATCAAAAAATTTGGTTCCACAACTGTTCACTTAGTAGGCTTATTTCTTAACCCACCCTTTAAAGCAGAGTCCGGCACGTCTCAGTCTCCAGTGTATTGAACAGGGTTCTGCGGCAGCGACGTCGCCACACCGATAGTATTTTGAGCTTATACTACTCTCTTTTGCAACAACAAAGATGTGCTAAATGAGCGCGCTCTCGCGCAGCTAAACACACCCACGCAACGCCAAAATGTGCATGTGTGTTTTGCCGGCCCCTGCTTTAAAGTATTGAATTTTTTAGCAGAGAAGAAAATAGAAATCGTACTGTGCACAGTTAAATCAATGCTGGCATAGAATTAAAATTGTGCTAAAATTTTCGGAATCGCCCTAAAATTTTGAAAAATTTCAGAATTTTTGTCTGAAATCTAGTAAAGTTACCCTAAAAATTTATATTTTTCAGAAATATTTTTTTAAAAATTAGGGTGAATCGCCTTAGGACGGATTTTATTTATAATTTTCAGTGCGAATTCGGGGCTTTTTAGGGTGAGTTGTTTTTTGCGTGTGCCATAAATATTGGCCCGACTTACGGCAACTACGGGTATCCCGTCATAAGCGGAACCACGTTGGCGGATCACCAATGATTTGGGCTACTTTTGGTTATGCTGGAATGTCTCGGTGATAGTTTTATCCAAACTAAAACTTATGCCGAGGTCTATGTAAAATGGTTCGAAAGTGAACTTGCTAAATTTGTAGATAGCCGCTGGGAGGATAGGACAGGACAACGCCTCGATTCAGTATACTCAAAAACGTATTCTTCTATATTTAACAAAATTCAGTCAAGAAAGGAAATCACCCTAAAATTTTGAAATAATTTATATATTTAAGACATTCTTTTTTAAAAATTAATATAGAAATAAGTTCTAAATTTTAGGCGATTTCCTTTCTTGACTTAATTTCTTAAGTATAGAAAAATAATTTTCTAAGTGTAGGCTTTTCTGGCATCCAAAAACATTCCCATTTTGGATTGGTAAACGATTAGTCGGGACTTAAAACCCATTTAAGTCCTGTCTGTTTGAGATACTCAAGCCACTTAAGCACGTTTTGGTTGCAGAGTGGGAACAAATAGCCATTTTAACTCTAATGGATTCCATACCTGGTCGCCTCAATAAAGCTATAACGACAAAAGGAAAGCACATTAACTTCAAAATTCTAAACAAGGTGTAAAATAGATAAAAATTTAAAACACATAGGGAAAAAGGAGAAAAATGCAAAATGCACATATACCTATTTCCTATGTATATTAATTATTTAAGTTAATACATTTGAAATCATAAGTAAATTGAATTGTTAATGGCATTTTTTGTATTCGTTTCATTAGTACAAACTTAAAATAAACTACAACTCATTTTATTCGTCTAAAATTTCTTAAAATCATCCATGCACGTATACTTATTTCACTGAGGTAGAAGTAAGTCGTTATAGTAATATACTACTAGTAGCCATTAATAGATTTTCATAGAGTTCCACTAAAAACTTATTTACTAATTCGGACGTAGATTGGACAGCTTATTTGGTAAATAAATACAAATACTCATGGCTTGGCCATATTTTACGTTGACAGTCTTTAGTGAGCAATCTTGGAGTTGATTGGCAAAAGAACTTTTTAAAACTGAAATAATTAAAATTAGATTAATTAATCGATACAATTTCGATGTAAAAGATAACGCCAAAAATAACATGCCTATATAAATATTAAATTTTACATCACTTTTTCTACTTTTTTCTCTTCTTCGTCACCTGCTTTAAGCCAAGTTTGGCACCAAAACGATTTTTTTTAAGGCTTCAAGAAACCAAATGAAAAAGTTCAACGAACTTTGGGCGAAAACTTTTGATGAATTTCTTAGGCTTGCAAAACTTGATTAAAATGGACTTGGCATTTAGTCTTCAAAAGGTCTTTAATTTAAGTTCACACGAAGAGAAAAAAACCCGCTTTAAAGCATTGTCAGTCAAATTGTCAGTCAACCACTTGACACCGCCTTTGCAGGTCACTCAGACGAACCGGAACCTCCTACCATCAAAGAAAAGAAGCAGAAGAAAAAAAAAGGGAATATGAAAAATATAACGAATGGGCCAAACACAATACCCAAATGCCGAACATGTTGTGCTAGTTCAGCCTAGCATCCACATTATCAAAAGCTCGCTCTTTGCGAGAGAGTAAAAGCTTTTAAGGCTGGAAAGCGCCTGCGCTTTAACAGTGAGAAACATTTTGGTAAATGAGACCAAAAAACGGTGGATTTTGATTAAATTTGTTTAAGAGATTTGGAAAATCTCAAGTTCCACACAGAGTAAAAGATGTGTAAGTGCATACAAGACACTACTTGTTCGATGTAATCGCAGCTCAAGTGAGCACAATCTATTTGACATGGAGTCCACATGCAATCCACTTGTAGCAGAATTTTATCACTTTTTCTTGAAATCTCTAGTTGTGGAAAAGCTGCTAGTCAAATTGTACTCTCACTCCCTTGCTTAATCTCATTTAGGGAAAATGATAAGCTATTTTATATACAATCCACATATAATCCACTTGAAAAAATTTGAGTCTAAGGCGAAATTAGTATGCTTACTTGGTTTAATCTCATTTATTAAACAATTTAGCATTTTCTAAATGCAATCCACATGCAATCCATTTAAAGTATTTAATTTCTAAAGCAAAATTACAAATGCTCTTTGTCTTTTAAGTTGTTTTATTTAATGTAATACAATATAATCATTTCTAAATACAATCCACATACAATCCAACTGAAATAACTATGTTCTAGCGACAATTTTGTCCCTTCTCTTTGCCTCCTAAGCTTTTTTTCTCATATTTTAAGCTAACTAAACATTTCTTAATACATTCCACATACAATCCAATTCCAAAATTTAGGTTCTTATGGCGATTCATCACTTTACTTAGGGTCTTAAGTGGTTTAATCTCGTCAAGTAAGCATAAAATCATTTTCATTTACAATCCACATACAATCCACCTGACTCACTTGCACTTCAATGCAAATTTATCACTTCTCTCTGCCCCACGAAACGTAAAATAAACAAAATTTAGCTAGATTTGTGTCGTGAATTTGACCCGCCCCCTGCCCACCATTCCCCCCTATTATCCTTCTCAATGGCATTTAACAATTTGCTCGCCAAAGTGTTGCACCGTGTGTTTGTATGGCGCCTCATTATTATTGCCACCACCAGTTTACGCTACTCTCCTCCATTCGGCCTGGCGGGCATTTTTCCAAACACAGAGACGTTTTCCTGCGTCGTCGTTTTGTGGCAAACCTAAAAACCGCACACAGATACCAAAACGGCGCAGCGGCAAGCGAGCTGCGGGGCCATAAACCAAAATCGGCCGCAGCCACCGAATGCTGGCAAAATGGGTAAAAACGAAGCAAAATTAATGAAAATCGCACACACAGACAGCACCAAAGGCTGTGTGGCAAGTGGGTGTGGGGCAAGACAATTAAACTGGCACCCGCCAACGTCCTTGGTGGTGCAAAACTGAGTAAAATGCCTGCAGCCGGGCCCATTTGTCTTCCACGAATTTCGCTTGGGCGCTCATTAATTAAGATAATTAGGCCTTTTCGACGCCTTCAAAGTTCAACGTGCAAAACACAGCAAAAAAAAAAAAACCCAAAAAAGCAGCACAAGAGAAATGAACACGAAGGACAAATGTCTACATTGACGACACTGCCAAGTTCGTCGTCGTCGTCAACGTCGTATGTGGTAGGCCCAGGAGTCCGGTATCCTGGAGTCTGCCTCTGTGCAATTTGCTGCGAATGCTCGCGTGGGCACTCCAAGGCCTTTAATGAGTGGCTTTTGGGCTTCGTGGTGGCCATTCTTACGTTTGATTAAGCCACATGCCAAACACACACACATACACACACACACACACACACAAACATGGGTAGTGGCACTCAAGGAGTCCTCTTTGGCCTGCGTGTGGTCCGAAACCAAATTCGAAATGCAACCTCAAAAACAGCAGTGGCTCACAGCAGGCACAGAAGTAGTCAAACTTACTCAAAAATTTGCTAGTCATCATCATCAACATTATCATCAACAAGACCCAGTTGGTTGGCACAGTGGTACACAGAGCTAATCGAATTGCATTGGTGCGCCTGTTACATTAAATATTCTAATAAGCAATATATCAGTCAAAAGTTCAAAAACTGTGCAAATATTTAGTTATTTATAATTCTTTGGAATTATTGGAAAATGATCGGCAAGATGTAAATATATTGATATTTTAGTGCCAAGGTATTTTTACCAAGGAAGATGGACGACAAATCGTTAAGTTACAACCCGCATTGACATTGTAAATAGAAAACGTTGTGTAAATAGAAAACACGGTAAGGCAGCGGTGGGCAAGCCCTTGTTCCCATTGCTCCGAGATTTTTTTTCGGCAACTGGCGCCAGTCAGTCTCATAACAAACTGCGTAGCAATTAACTCTGTGAACAACAACAAAGTCAATGCGAATCGAAGCACGGCGCCTACAAGACGCGCACACAGACGGCGCAACAGCTGCATTTTGGGTGATCGAGACTCGCTGATAACGGTGGTTGTTTCATGCACACCTATGCTTTGGAGAGGTGCTCCCTAGCCAAGCCGCTGAGCCCCCATTTTGCCCGCCATCAAAACAAATGGCGACCATGAAGTACATGCAAGCAACATGGAAGTCCAAGCTGAAACCAATGCGAAGCAGATTTATGTTCACCTGAGCCTGAACCGGAGCAGAAAGAGATTCATAGCGAAGAAAAATATGATGTTCTAATATCATGGCCAGTTGGTCATGTTTTGTTCTTATTTTCCGTTCAAACACCCAGAGGAATCTAGCATTTCGAATTTTTTATACCCTTACAGAGGGTATATTAAAATTGTCCAGATGTTTGTAACGCATAGAAGGAATCATCTCAGATCACACAAAGTATATATGTATATTCTTAATCAGCATGACGAGCTGAGTTGATATAGCCATGTCCGTCTGTCCGTCCGTCTGTTTCTATGCTATCTCCTCCGTCAGTTTTAAAGCTATCTCAACCAAACTTTGCACGAAGCCTTTTGGTACAAATACGCTGCACATTTGTCGGAATCGGCCGGATCGGATGATTATATCATATAGCTGCCATAGGAACTGTCGGACGAAAAAGTACTTTTAGTTATAAAAACTTTTTTGTCTTCAACGCAAAAGTGCCCAAACCTCGTATTTATAAGTTTTCTATGTTTTCATATAATTTCATTGTTTTATGAAAATCGGCCAACTATATAGTATAGCTGCCATACAAAAGATATGTCTGAAAAAAAATCTTAGTAGGAAAGTCTTTTTTGTTTTCAATGCTATCGCGCCCACTGATGTTACTGATCAATATTTTATGCTACCACACGATTCTGTCAAGTTTGATCCAAATCGGATGACTATAGCATATAGCTGCCATAGGAACTATTGGACGAAAAAGAAGTTCTTCTACGAGGAATTGATCCGACGACCTCGACGTTTTCTAATGTCTTGTCTACTCGACCACGGCCCATGTTGCCTGCTGAGTGGCAAAATGCTAACTGCTTACATTCTTGAGTATGATTTTGACGCCACTGTGACATTTTTTAACTGAAACAAATTGATAGAGTCGAGACCAAAAAATTCTGAAAGGGTGTGATGGTAGTATAAAAACTCTGTCTTGGTTTGGTCTGATTAGCAGCCGTTTTCTTTTTATTGTACTTTGAACTTTTCAGCTTCAGAGTAGGATTAACGATTCTATATCTCGTAAATTATTGTGAATTTTGCTTTTAAATCTTTAACAAAGTTGTTGCTCTTGTCTTGGCCTACAAAATATTTCTTTGTGGCAAATCAAGAATAAAATATGATCTTCATACTTCAAAATTACAAAAGTGGCAACTTCATCTTGAAACCCGTTTTAAATTTGGACAAGTAATACAGCACTAAGTTGTAGCTTAGATCAAAATAAACAAACCGTTAGAACGAACCAACTTCATTTACACACAAAAAATCTGTGGTTAAATTTAACCGATATTTTGGGTTAGAAATGCGCCAACCCAAAAAGTCGGTAAAATTCACAAAATTTGACAGTAACTATCACGTAAACCT
This sequence comes from Lordiphosa magnipectinata, assembly GCA_037044535.1. Taxonomy (NCBI): domain Eukaryota; kingdom Metazoa; phylum Arthropoda; class Insecta; order Diptera; family Drosophilidae; genus Lordiphosa; species Lordiphosa magnipectinata. The sequence goes on along the minus strand of JBAMBO010002668.1, from coordinate 15,419 downwards.
TTACGCAAAGAGAACTATTGCAATAGTAAATCTAACTGAAAATATCGTTTAGAAATGCGCCAACCCACAAAATTAGTAATATTAACCGATGCGTACAGTAAGTAGATTTTCTTACTGTGTGTACAGTAATTTTACCATAAAAATAGTAATTTAACGCTCTCACAAGTTGCCAATCTACTTGAGCTCATTATCAACCCAGACCAGAAGAGGCAACCTTAATACCCCCACCCACCAATTTTGGTTCTGAAATAATTGTTTGAATTAAACACATTTTTATTTTATTTGAAAAATTTTTACTTACCTTGGGGGGATTCGAACTCTGGGCCCTTTGACTGAACACACGATTGGACGGACGTCTTTACCAGTTACGCTACGGCTCGCGTTAATAGAAACGCGTCTAACATATTACTTGTATTGAATCTGCCTAACCACATGCACGAAAAATTTCTTAAATGTCGCATAAATGAGACCACTAGTAATTCTCAAGTTCAAATTCAGTGAAAGTACAATATAAATATAAGGGCCAAAATGAAATTTTCTCAATCAACAATTTCTGCGGTTAGATTTACTGTCGGTAGAGTTAACCCGTGAAGCAACAAAATTCATTTAAAAAGTTATACTATTTGTGCGGTAAGATTTACTTGTGGGTACAGTAAATTGCTGCAAAAACAAAGTATGAGATGAAAAAATCACGTCAGAGTAACTATTTCTATGGTAAAGTTACAGTAGTTAGCAGTAACTTATTAAAACAACAAAATATATGAAAAAATAGTTGTGGTTGAATTTACTCAGCGTACAGTTGTTAAATGCAACAACAAAATACGAGCTAAAATAAATACGTGAACTTTACAATTTCTTCTGTAGATTTTACTGTTAGCACAGTTACCAAGCAACAACAAAACCACATGCATAAAAAATTTGGAAAAAAGTTACTGTCAGCGTTAGTTAATTTTACCCACCAGATTTTTTTGTGTGTAGTTACTCTTTCATATAGTTATAGGCCCTCAAGTACGTACAACTGTCATAAAAACTCGAAAAAACGAACATTTTCGGTAAAAAAGTATAAATATTACATTTTTTTATTTACAGTTTTTAAGACAGCGCGGCTCTGGCTCGCTGTGTCTGGTTTTTGCTGTTGAATCGCATTGGAGTTCCCAAGCGATTATGACATCTCCGGCATGAGGAGGGAGTTGTTTTCTGATTGTGGTACCAGGTGAAGACCGCTGATGATGTGGTAGAGATACCATTGAAACAGCTTTTCGGTCAACTAACCTCCTTTGTGGTGTGGTGTGTCCCTGTTTTAAAGTTATGTACCAACATAGCGCAGTGTTGCCAACTTTTGCCGAGGGAAAAAATCCGTTTTCGGGGGAAAAGGTGAAAAAAGCTGTATTTTTCGACAAAAAAGCTGAAAAAAGCGCATGTCTTTTCTTATTATTTATGCAATTATATATTTAATACATCATCAGAGTATTGAAGTTTCTCGTCCTCATCCTTGCCGTAGGCCTCAGTTGCTTAAGGAAACTTGGAAGGACCTTATAATCGACGAAGCATTTCCTGTGTCGAAAGCGCCTATCTATTGGTACTACACATATTATACTTTTAATATAATTTCCTAATTTCAGTTTCACTTATATCCAACATTTTATACATCATATTGAGTTGAGCGATCTCACCTCCATTAGATTTCTGAGTTTTGATTTTACAATATTGACCTGACTGAAGACACGCTCAACTTCAGCGTTGGACCATGACAAGAACAACATCTGAATCGCAAACTAGGCTAACTCAAAAAGTCTTTCTTTACCTCCAGAGTCCTTGGCGATTACTTTAGTATCATCGTAATTTTTCAATATCTTCTACGAAAAATACTTCCTAAATAGAAACAATGCTTTGTTTTTGTTGTGCATTTGCAACAACTGCAGTAAACTCAAGAGGTATCAGATTCATTCTTCCGAAGCCAAGCCTTAAACTCCGGGTTCTGCAGCCAGACTTTACGACTTTTTTGTTTGAAAATTTTTGGCATTTTTGTCAAACAATTTGTAAACTTGGCTAGCACTTTGAGAGGACGTTTTCCTGAACGTTAGAGGTGGCAATTAGGGTCGATAAATGACTGACAAAGGTGACAAACAATCGATTTGCTTATGAGTTTTGCAATTGACTCGAAAATAAAAATAAACCTGAAAAAAAAGCCGTAATCTTTTTTAGAAAAGCCAGAATTCCCGCTTCCTGCTGTTTCTAAACTTTTCCCGCAATACGCTTTTAAAAAAGCTAGAAATGACGGGAATAAAGCTGATTCGGCAACACTGACTGCATTTTTAAGATATGTTTCTTACTATTTTCTTGATTTAATACAAAACAATCGAAATTTTTGACTGTGTCGGCAAATTGGTACCAAAAAAAAAACTATAGGAAGGACCAATCGAATGAAGTTGGAATGTTCCAATCGTTTGTTTATTTAAGTCCAAGCTACGTTTTTGTCCTGCATTGCTTAGACAAATTCGATACCGTTTTCAAGACAAAGTTGAAAAATAGTACAAAATGAGGTGAAAACATGATGATTTTAAGACATTTTTACAATTTTGAGTTTAAAGATGTGACTTTTTTGATTTGCTACTTAGAAATGTTTTGTAAGCCAAGCCAAGAGCAACCACTTCCTCTAAGATGAAAAAGTGAAATTTCAAATAGTTTACGAGATATTGAGTTGCAAGTCAATAAAAAGAAAGCGGCAGCTAATTAGACTAAACTCTGCGAATGTTTTTGTCATAGCACGTAAATAACTCTCAACCCTTTTTTCAGTTCGCTCTGCTCACGTCACTGACCGAAAAACCAAATATAAAAGGGGCGTGGGCTTCCCGCAACCGAATGTGTTCTGTTATCGCGCTCACTGTTAAGTGGCTGTGATTGACCACACAGCAATGATCGGTCTGACAGCAACCGAATATCAAGCCCAACTCAGTCAATTGGTCTTAAATTGCGTGCTTATCGAAGACCAAACTCTCAAAATGTTATTTGAAAAGGTTGCAGACTCAAGAGCTGCGCCAGAGTTTAACATAAGCAGAGAGAGTCTATGCGAGAGAGAACGAGAGAGCGCATATAGTTCGTCACATACATTCATTTCGTTAGCCGAGCCTTCCACACTGATGCATACATACGAAGAAGACCTTTTTAATTCGGGAATTAAGCCAAAAATCAAAAAAATGTGTTTCTCTCCTCTCACAACCAAATAGAAGCAGAGAGCGCAGTTAAAAGTTATTTCGGTACCTCTTTTCAATGTGTTCGCACGAAAGCTGTCGTTTTCTGACAAAGGCAAGCGGGGGACCGATTTTTGCGACCTCTGGTTTACCAACCAACATACCCTTTCAGAATTTTTTAGTCTCGACTCTATCAACTTCTTAGTGTTGCACAGTGTAATCGAGTGGGCTAAGGTGCCGTCTTCCGTGTGTGTCCAGTCTTCGAAGTTCGGAGTTGAACTCCCAGTAAAGTAAACAAGTAAGAAAGTCGGTCAAGCCCGACTATAATATACTCTGTACCAGTTCAGGCCGCCGCTTGCATTTGATCTCGACTATAATATTATAATACATCCAAGGAGTCACGCGGTTATCGTACAGTATTGTTGTTATACGCTCATCTTTAAGTTTCTGGCCGTAACTGGTCGTTTTTTGCTCATAACTTCAGTATCGTTCATCCGATCTTTATCATTTCCTTGGAAAATCGATAAATAATGCTAATTAATAACTATCTTTAAAATGTACGAACCATCTATCATCAAATTTGTGGAAGATATGACGATTTTACCGAATTACGGGTGCGGGAGGGGGCGTGCCAAAGATTTAAAATAAACTTGTTCTCCCTGCAAGTATAAGAAACATATGTCCCATTCAAGTCAATCCTCTATCTATTAGCATCTTTGAGATCTCGTTCATTCGGACAGACAATCGACTCGGCAGTTGATGCTGATCAAGAAAATATATACTTTATAGCAGAGTCCGGCACGTCACTATTTAAAGTGTATACAACTGAGATCTGCGGCAGCGACGTCGACACACGCAAGATATACTTAACTAGGTAGCCGAACTCGCTCTCTTTGCTTGCTTCTTAAATGTCAGTCAGTAAACAACAGTTGCGAGCGACGCATCTCCGCGGACGAATTTTTTGTGTTCTGCTTCTTAGTTCGCTCTCTCGCTCTCTTTTGTATTTTTATAAGAAGCTGTGAGAGAGCGAATGCGGCTACCTAGTTAAGTATACCTTAGACGCACCCACAGTATACAAGCTTATACTGCTCTCTTTTGCAACAACAAAGAAGTGCTAAATGAGCGCGCTCTCAGGTGGCTAAACACACACACGCAACGCTAAAATGAGCATCCTTCTCCCTGTTACATACTTTGGCTCAAACTTAATATGCACTGTGTACCTTTGGTACAGAGTATAAAAATATCAATATCAAAACAAGTAAGAGTGCTGCAGTCGAGTGCCCCGAATACAATATACCCTGTACCAAGTAATGGTCTTCCTATGGCTCTGACAGTTTTTCGAGGTTAAAAGGAGGACGAGGGGGCAGTTCTACAAATGAGAAATAAACTTGATCTGGGTACGGTATACACCTACATACATACATACATGCAAAAACTTATGGCTCTAACTCTTAAAGTCTCTGAGTTCGACGCGTTCATACAGACAGGCAGACGGATATGGCTAAATCGACTCGGCCGTTGATGCTGATCAAGAATATTAGCCATGCTCCCATTTTCGCTTTCGCAAAAATTTTACGAATTTGGTCCAAAAACCGGTTTGAAATCACAAAAGTTTTGCGAAAGCGAAAATGGGAGCATGGCTGTATACTTTACTTTCTACTTTATAGGGTCGGAGATGCTTCCTTATGACTGTTACTTACATTTGCAAAACTTCATGATACCCTTTTACCCATTTTTAATGGGAACAGGGTATAAAATGATCAATATAAATATTTTTTAAGTATCCGGCGAACTTAGTTGAGAGCGATAGGAGAGATGTATTTCAAGCCATAAAATTTGGTCTCCACGGAAGCACGCTGTCAACCCACACAGCAATGATCTGCAGGCTATGATTTTACTGATGATGGGATGAATAACGAATGTTATTCATATATGTTAGAAAAAGTCGAGTTTGATTTATTTAAACTTGACACCCATTAACTACTACACGATAAAGTAATTTATATAATTTAAAAGTAAATTTATTTCGTTGAAAAGAAAAAACAAATGGAAATAGGGGAAATGCACTTTTATTACTAAAATTTCCTTTTTCATTGCAACACGAGTTGTGTCCAAAGGGAATAGCCTTTTATGGTTGGCCCCTTTGACTGTTAGCTAACAACAACAATGTATTCTTCGCAGCCGCATTGTGTTCAACATTTCCAAAGCCCCCCCCCCCCTCCCAAAATATTGCTCGAGCTGTAACAAATCGAAGCTAAGCCACAAAATTTTGTTGTTTGTGGCCCTCCCCTTCTCCCCTAAGAGCATGAGCTCATAAGCTGCTAAAAACAAAGAAGCTTGTAAAAGTTGAAACTTGCACAGGAAAATATGCCTCAAAGGCAGCCAAAATTGGTGCTGACTGGCTGCATCCAGAGGAGAGAAGCAAAGGAACTCAAGAGTGATTTGTATGCCTTTTGATTTGATAGTTCAATGAATTTGCAGCAAAGTTTTGTGCCAATGCCTTTCATTCTGGTTTAGTCTTGTGAAATGAGGCGGGCTAAAAGGTGTCTGCAATCAGTTTCAACAAAAGATGGGAACAAATTGTTGCATAAATTTTTGGTTCAAATCAATTTTGGTTTTTTTTTTTTCTAGAAATTTATGATAATGGTAAAGTACACATATGTGACTTTGCAGCACCCCCCATGGAAAAAGAAATACACAAAGTTATTTCAAAAGTTGCGCTAAACAATCTGTCTACGATAAGAGTTCCCCACAGACAAACACCGCAGCTTTAATTTATCACAAAAACATTTTTGAGCCAAGATCTTTGACACTTGCACTGCTTTCCCGCATTGCTTTGGCATCGGGCCAACAACAACAACAATAGTTGCAGCTGAAAAGTTTCTTCTTGAAAACAAACCAGAAAAGAATTCTTGTCATTTGGTTAGCCACAAATGCAAATAAAGATAAAATGGCCCAATGCAGAAAGTGTTGTAGAAAAATCTCTGCCATTTGCGAATTGATGTTAGTCGATTCTCCAACTGTGTCAGGCACAACTGCTTTACCACTTTGGCGACTCGCCTTTTGTCGCTTTCTCAGTGGAACTTTTTCTAACACTTTATGATGTTTGGCCAAAACTTTTGTCAGTTGGGGGCTTTGTATTGTACGATGTAGGTTTTTGTTTGGTTCGTTTTCTTTTGCAAGTGCCCGCCTTATGCCATATTGAGGTTTATTATCGTAATAAGGTACGTCTTTTTATGTGAACAAGTTTTGGACATTTTACTAAATATTTTTGAAGATGTGAAGATTATATGATTTCATATTTTGCAGGAATTAAAACTACAACTATGCTTCCATATGCAAATAATTTGTTCAAATGTGGCCATAAAGTTCGCCAATTGTGTCGATTTATCCAAATTTTCATTAAAATTTGGTCAAATTATTCGTAAGTTTGAACATAAATTGAAACCAAATATAGAAATTAATGTACCTTTTTGTAGTTTAAAAGACATACCACGACTTGGTTTCTTTCTCCGAATCTAAGGATTCAGACTCTTGGGCATCTTAATTGTAATCGAGTTCATCGTCATTGATTACCTCATTGATATCGCTGTCAAAGTCATCTAAATCCTTCGATATGTGAATAAGTAATATGTGAGTATAACTATTCCTTCTTCATATACCGCTGGCTTTACAGACACATTGCGGTTGGTGCGTATTTCATCCGGTGCGTTTGTCGACTCTGGTGACCTATACCTACTCCTCCAAATCATTTGCTGTGCAGTGCCTTGAGTAATGATGCCGTCGACGAGTCCAACGCAAGCATAGTACGTTGATCCGATGACATCAAATACCACGTAATCGAACCAGCGGACTATGTGTGCATTGTGTATGAACTGTGGCATGCACATGTTTGCTTCTTATTCACAACTTTTGCAGAGATCGCTTCTTAATCGGAATTTACACGGTGAAGCAAAGTTCATGTAGTTGGCTTCACTGTGTAAACACCGACTAATTAAGCGTTTTCTTTGAGGATTCACTTGATGCCGAAGAGTCGCTGGGTCAAGCCTGATTTGATGTTGAGGGTCCCATCGACAAATTTTACGATGGGTGCCCTTAACTTCAAATACGGCTCAACCGTAAGCTTTAACACTTTTTAAACACTTTTTAAACACAAAACATCCCTCCTCTCCGAATTAATAACGCTTGAGGTTTCACATTGCTCCTTGTGCTTCATTAAAGCTGCAAAAGAAAAACAGCTTAGATACCGTTGTGCCGGCAAAGGATTATAAAAGAGCTTACCTTTTAGATGACTGCGATTTACATTGGGATCCACCATGACTGGACATTTTGTTCGGAATTTTCCAGAATATATGCGACACGAGGTTTTTTTTCCCAGCCACAGAGTTGCTAAGCGGAGCGAACTTTAGCGGAACTGTAAATGAAACTAGTTCCAGTTGGTGATCAAATAGAGTGACCAGCTTGCAAAATATGATGAAAAAGTTAGGTGAACGCAGCTTTTCCACTGACATAGTCACTAAATGTGTTTTATAAGAGAAAAAAGTCACGGTGACTATATTTAGCTTTTTTTCCGCTAAATGTCGAGATTTACTATTGAGTAAGGTCAATTATCGATAAGTACTATTATTAAACATAACTCAAAATTAATTTCCTTGCATTATTTGGCAAAGCATAAGGAAATGGTGAACAAGAAGCAGGCAGGCAAAATCAGTTGTCCTACCTCTAAAATTGTCAGCAATGGAGACAGTTGATTGTGTCATCTTGGAACACGAGATCAATTTTTGTTTTTGAACTTATTTATTTATAAAATTAAACAACTTTCAATGCAAAATTGTTGAGAAATGCAAACCGAACCGGTTCGAAGCGGGAATTCCGACATAGTCTTTACAAAATTGACAAAATGAACCTAAATCTGATCCAAACTTAAGTTAAGTTATCGGTTAAGTTCAATAAAAAATTAACATTACAAAACCTACACTGAGAAAAAAAATCAATCTAAAATCTATATTGAAAATCTCGTTTTCAAGAACCTTGCATGCTTCACGACCTTTTCACTCAATAACACATTGAAACGGCCGATTAGTCGATTTTGCCGTAGGGGGTCAATTGTTAAGCGCAGCCAGTTGCAGTCAGATTGCGAAAATCTCTGCTCTTATACTGCAATTGGTTCGACCTAACAGTTGATGCTCGATGGTAAAGCGGTTTTGTTAGTTTTTCAGTTCGCAGAAGGTACTGAGCTCAAGCCCCAGTATCGGCGGATTAATAATTTTCAATTTATATAATATAAGTTTTTCAGAAAGAAGAAAATGTTAAAAAGAAGAAAAGTAAAAAATGCTTAATTTATTTTTGTCTTTTTTTCCATACTAAAAAAAAGAGATTGTTTCATCTTAAAGTCGAGTATAAACGACCTTAATTCAATATTGTTGGATTAAGATAAATCTTAAGATATATCTTAATTTATAAATTAAGAATATAATCTTGGGTTAAGATTATCTCGTCTCTGTTGAATTCTGACACCGTTTCGTCTCGTTTCAAGATTATAATCTTGGTTTTAGATTGATTTTTTTCTCAGTGTAAAATACTGGATGGGGATGTTTTTGTTATCTGGTCGATATAGTGCGATACACAGCCATCCTACCATTTTCTCTTTGGCGATTTCTAACCAGTTTTTGGATTAAATTTAGACTCCACATTGCGAAAATGGGAGCGTGGCTTCTAGTCTTAAAACAGCCATGCAGGTACAGTGCCGTCTGGTTAGAGGTTTGGAAATAATGTTAAAGTCGGCAACCATTATAGCCAAAGTTTTCAACTCTCAACTCTCAATTCTCATTTTTCTTACCTAGGTGAGGTAAAAGGTATCCTAGGCATCCCTTAAAGCATGGTTTATCAAATACCACCTATCCTAAAATGTTCAGGACTTGACCAAAACTTTGAGTCTTCCTCGAAATTTCAATAAAGGATTACGGAAATAGAATTAAAGATTCTCGATAATCAGTTGAACAATTCCGTATTCCGAGTTTCCCAAAAGCTCTACATAGAACTCAACTAGAATTTCTACTATTTTATTTTCGACTTAAGTAATAAAATACATATTTAAATATTGACAATCATTAACCATCGCCTATATCTAGGTACAGTCGGAAACTTTCTACATATTTAATCAACTGCAGTATTATCTTGAAATTTTATAAAAAATAGTCTTGGCCTAGATACATAGGAAGTAAAACGATATGGGCATGTTTTTTGAACTTCTTAAAAGGTAAAAATAGATTATTTTTGATAGATATATTTGATTATTTTCGATGATAGCAAAGTTCACTGTTGAAAGGGTTCTTGAATATAATTTGGTGTCAATTATAATCAATTCTAAATAGCAATTGCACTTTGAAACCATTCAAAGGAGAGTCTATGTTTTTATGTTTGTTATTTCAATGCTAGTCGCGCCGACAGTACTCTGTATTTCCTCGACTTAAAGCGTCTTAAGGAACAACACAATTATTAGATATATCATTATATCACACCGGCAATCCCAAATTGGAAGAATGATTAAATTAGATTAGTTTCCCACGAAGGCTATTATTTGAAATTAAATTCTCATTCAAATTAAAGTACCTTATACTTTACTTTTTGACAAGGTAAATGTAAATTGGGACCTAGGTAAGGTATAAGGTACTGGAATTTCAAAATACTGAGGTAAGGTAAAAGGTACACAAAATATGTATCTAGGTATGTACCTAGGTATTTGTACCTAGGTACTTCCAAACACTGGATATGGGTAATATTTTTAATAGACTACAAAGCTTACATATAACTTCAATCTCACTCTCAACAAATGACGATTTAGAAAGTTATCTTCGAAATGTTGACGCTCGACATGTCATTAAAAAAATTAAACGATTATTTGTATTATTTTAAATTTCGGATTTTCTAAATTACCGTCGACTCAAGTCTTAGTTAAACAGGCTTTTCCAAATATAAAGAAATTCGGAATATTATTTTGTATATAACAAATTACAACACTGTGTGGATCTTGAGCCTGACGACACTCATGAAGGCAACAGAAGGCACAGCCGTAGCAACCAGAGCTACAATCATCAGCCAAGAGAAGATATTAACAAAAAGCTTGATCAGTTGATCAGCCTGTTCGTGGAACAACGGAGACAAGCAGCTCCAGTGAAGCAGGGCATCCACACACGAAATTGTTCGACGAACAAATTTGTCAAACAAGAATTCATTTGCGCACTAACCAGGCGAACATTTCTCACGAACATCATTTGCTTGGAAATCTCAAAGAGTAATCATGAAAATATGGCAGCGAAAACTAACACAATCGTGGCCTAGATGGCGTTAAAAATTAGCTAAAAGCATTATTTCATCATTTTGGGGGCTCATTTGGGCACGTGTTCCCTCTACAAATGTTTTTGACAAATTATGTTCGTGCACTTGTTCCCATCCATTGACGAACATGTTCGCACGAACACACCCAAGATAGAAACGTTTCTATTCTCTGCGAACAAAAAGTCGAACACAACAAATCTGTCACGAACACCTTCACTAACGACGAACATTTCGTCGCGCACAACAAATTCGTCAAACAAATTCGTGTGTGGATGCCCTGCTTGAACGAAACCGTGAACTTCTCCACTCTGGAGATGAAGATTGATAACTGGTCTACCAAATGACCAATATGATGAGCTCCATTGCTGCCATGATGACCTACGGCAAAAATGATTGGGTTCTGCCAACACTCTTTTATTTAAAAAGCTTAGAAAAGTAGTTTTCACAAATTTTTCCATAGTATAGTATATTGTATACTTGACTATAAACAAGGGATCCGACTATAGGGAACCTCGAACCAGAGGGGATGGGGGCTTCTAAATATGGATCCTCGGTGGAAACGAAAGGAAAAAATAGAGGAAAGTATAATTGATGTTTATATAACCTTGCAGCTTGTATAATTTATATAAATAAAGGTTTTAAATGATTTTCATTCCAAAAGTCAAGTTTAGCCATAAACAATATTGGCTGAGTTATTTCCCAAACTCAGCAATAGATGGCTCCACTACTTTGACCATGCGGCGATTTAGGCCACTTTGATTATTTAATGTAAACCACTGTTAAGACTTAGATTTGGTTTAATGCAGTAGCATCTTGCCGATATGAATGAGTTTAATAGAATGCTAAGAGTTGAGTGTGTGTATGCGTGTGATTTAGAGATGTACAACAAAAGAGCGGGCTCCCATCAAGTAACGAGGTTTCAGCGATGTGCCAACCAATGGGAACTGTGACTGAAACTGAGACTGCATCTGGATGGACAGGAACCGCCTCAACCATTTGCTTAACAGTTTGTCATATGGCAGCTACACTATATATTCCTCCGATTTTGATCAAACTCCCCAAAATTGTGTGGAAACCGATAATATTTGTAACTAAAGTGTATAAAGACGCTACCATTGAAAACAATAATCGATGCTACCATTGCGACCGATCGTCACTATGGCAGCTTTATACTATAGTCATCCTACAAATGTGCAGTGCATTTGTAGCAAAAGGCTTTCTTGAAAAGTTTGGTTAAGATAGCTTTAAAACTGACGGAGGAGATAGCATATGCTGATCGGGAATATATACACTTTATGTGGTCGAAGATGCTTCCATCTATGCGTTGCAAGCATCTGGACAATTTTAATATACTCTTTACAAGGGTATAAAAATTGCCCCCTTGTTCCAGAATCAATCATTCTAAAACCTCGCTAACTTTTTGCTGTATTTTGACGTACATAAAGTTAGCGATGATTTGGAAAGGTAAATCCATCCTTTTTGTGGAAATCGTGACATTTCTCTCTAATAAGGAACAGTGACTGTTTTGGAACTGCCAGTGGAAAAGCTGCGTTCACCAAACTTTTTAATAACATTTTGCACTGCTGGTCACTCTATTTGATTCCCGACTGGAACTAGTTTCATTTACAGTTCCACTTAAGTTCGCTCCGCTAAGCAACTCTGTTGCTGGCAAAAAAAACCTCGTGGCAAATAAATTCATTAAAAAGTCGAGTCATGGTGGATCCCGATGTAAATCGCAGCCATCTAAAAGGTAAGCTCTTTTTTAATTCTTTGCCGGCACAACTGTAACCAAGCTGCCTTTCTCTCGCAGCTTTAATCAAGCGCAAGGAGCAATGGGAAACCTCAAGAGCTAGTAATTTTCACATGGGGTAAGTTTTACGTGGTTTAAAGTGTTAAAGCTTACATTTTCTATTTATTTTCCGGTCTCAGCAAGGAGTTCGTGTCTGGTTCTAGCGATGATGATAACGTCCCTTCATCATCTAAGCAGGCCCTTTCGACTCGACCAAGTCGTCCACGTTCACGTTCTGCCAGACTTTCCATAAATGGTGCGGAAATTAAGCAATCGCAGAAGCGGCAACAAAATATGGAGTTGGCAGCTACCGAGAAAGTCTACGTGCTTTCAAGTTCCTCTCGTTCGAGGTCAAACACTTGCTCCAGCCAATCATGTAAGCATTCAAGTTCCTCCAGTTCGGGGTCAAACACTTCAGACACTTGCCATAGCCAATCTGGCAGTAGTGACAGCGACTCCTCGGAATCGAGTGAATCCTCAAAGAAGACGCTTACTAAGAAGCCTCAATTGCCTGCGATCTGTGCAGAAACTGAGGTTTCTGTAAGTTCTGCAGAGGAGGTGTCCTCTGATGAGGACCAAGCACAATTTTATAGAGAAGAGTTCAAGGATAAACTTACCGCTGAGTTCGAATTAGCTTTGCCCTCAATACCCGATAACCTTCTGCAGGGTAAACCCCAACTTCTGCGCATGCCGCAGTTCATACCCGTCGACTCTCAACGCTATGATTCAGAGACTTTAAAGAATTCTATGTCCAAAGATGATTTGAAAGATGAACAATCGCGTGAGAATTTCATAAGTCGCCTCAAGAACACCGTACGTTGGCGTGAGAATCAAAACAGTTTTACCGGAGACATCTTCAAGGAGTCCAATGCACGTATGGTACGCTGGTCCGATGGCAGTCAGACCTTTCATGTGGGAGATGAGGTATTCGATGTTGTTGTACATCCGGTACCCGATTATCAGAGTCGTCTGTATGTGGGCCTCGGTAAGTGTTACCAGGCACAGGGTTCCATCAAGGAGAAGATAACTTTGCGTCCGAAATTGGACTCCAACTTTGGTCAGACTCATGTGCAGGGCTTGAAAAATCGTGCCGTATATAAACCCCAGACTGGCTGTGTCAAAGTGCTAGCGAACATGGGCGCCAATCCGCTTCAGGATCGCCAGCGCAAGTTAACCCAGTTGCGGAAGGAAGAGCGCGAGAGTCGACGTGAGCAGCAGATGAGTCAACGCAAGCCGCATGTCCAGCCCATGCATCACTGTACAGCAGATGATTCGGAGGAGGAGGAACAGCAGGTCACCAGTGCCTCGCCAAAAGCAGCTGGTGGAATACGCACCAATCGCAATGTGGCTGACAAGCCAGCAGAATATGAAGAAGTCGAAATAGTTGAGAATTACCAGGATTCTGATGACTCTGAAAGCGATGTCAATGATACAGAAGAGGCCGAGTCCTCGGTGTCAAAGTGGAAGCGGCATAAGCGAACCCCCATCACAAAGAAAGCAAAGCGCCAGCTTAAGCGTGCTATTAACTCTGACTCCGAATAATGTGAGAGAACAATTTCATTTTAATCAATAAATTCTCCCGCTCCATCCGCTATCTATTAATTAATTAGCCATTCCATTGACCATCCTCTGCACTTGGTAGTGAGGCCATTGCTCTAATTAGTGGTCATGGCCACCAGACGCATGGGTATTAGTGGGAACAGCTAAAGTTCACAATGGATGTGTGGGATATGTGGGAGTACATTGGAATGCCATTGCTGCAGTGTGCAACATTTCAAACGCCTAAAGCAATCAGTGGGGCCAGTTGGTTGCCATCCATGTGCATCACCACGCCAATTGTGTACCTGGAGGCTTTGTGCAATCACTTCTTTGATTACAGTTTTGGTATTTGACATTTTCTTTATTAAATTTTTCACAGTCATATTTTAGGATTTCGGAATTATCTGATGAAGACTCTGAAGACCAACTACTCTGGCAAATTTGATCAAAATAGCCTTCTTGCGTGGGGTACTATTTATATTTCGGGAAAACAAACGTTCTCTACACAGTCTATTTTTGATGCTTGGGAATAAAAAAGAAAACATTGGAAGCTTAATCAGGGCTGTACTTCGGATGACCCATCAATTCGAAGTTTTGGCCGGTCAAAAAGTCTCTTGTTATGGTGGAGAATGATTCGACTTTGGCGGCTGGTTTTTGCGAATTTCTCCGAAGACTTCCGTCAAACAAATGGTTGTGTACCACTCAGAATTGACCGTCCTACGTTGCTCAAGCAGAACAGTGGCCACGTGACCCATTCGGTTAAAGAAACAGGCGACCATTTGCTTCGCAGTGCTTCGTGCGCGAACAACTTTTGTGGGATTTGGTTCGTCTTGGAACAGCCACACGGTTGATTGCTGCTTTGTTTCCGGCTTATACGAATATAACGTCTTTTGAAGCAACGCGATCGTATGTTTTTTTATCATATCATTGCAACAATCTACACGAGCCATTTTTTCAGCGATTGTCAAATTATGCGCAATCCAATGCGAACAAACCATTTTTATGGCATGGTGTTCATGCAAAGTCTGGTCTGCTATGCTGGTGGAACTAGTGATTGGGGAGGTAGTGTTGGGTAAAGGTTGTTCATTTCACTGAACATGTTTACTTGTTCTTTTTTTTTAAGTGAGTCAACTCACTCAAATTGCTTACTTGTTCAGTTGTTCACTTGTTGTAGGTCTTTGGCGGCAGGTTGTGTGAGCGCAAGAATTTTATTTTCTGTTTTGCCGTCGGGATTTCAAAGGGGTGGGTTTCTGTAGCACTGATCCCTTTATTCCAAAAAGTTTATTGTTTTTGTTGTTTTTACATGGCTTTTTTGTTCTACAGACATATGTACCTAATTTGTGTGAATGTGCATCGTTTACTCTCGCTCTCTTAACAAAAGCGCTGAATTCAAAATTTGGCTGAGCGCCTTACCTGTTATAGTTATATTCATGATACAGCCCACAGATCAACACACAAACAGATGGAACAGCTCACAGAGCAAGGCAGACAGAACAATTCACAGAGCAAGAGATACAGAACAACTCTCGGAGCAAAAGAGACTAAACAGCTCTTAGAACAGA